>JAHRHJ020000047.1:0-110569 GCA_019776745.2 Taxus chinensis | reverse complement strand
TACAATAATTGTTTTTTTTAAATCGGTATTTGTATAAGTTATCTCAAAATATTTCTGTTTATGCAAATCAGAAATCCCCACTTTCATTCATTTGGATATGTTTTTGTGAGCTGCAAACGGATTAGGGGAGATATTAAAATTGAAAAATTCCATTTCATTTCAATATTTATATTAGTTTGGTGAATATATACGATTGAATGTAGGGTTCTTTCTTTGTTGACATTAATATTCGTTTTCACTTCTCTACCACGATCCCTCAACTCTGCTGATCAAAAAAAACCCAATTTTCCATTCAATTAAAGGAGTTTAAGCTGTACCTGGATCTCGGGATGCTTATAAATAAATAAAACTCTGTAGTTACATCTCATATTGATATTGAATTTGATTGAATGCAGGGAGATGACAGGGATGCCGACATGGCGACAAGTACAAACCCACATATGGCAACTTCTAGGCATATACACTGTGGCCATGGTCAGCACTCTATCTGCAGCAATAGTATATCCATTGTTTACAGGGCTTGCAAAGTCAATGCAGGTGCCATGGATGTGGACATACTGCTTGTATATGTATGAAGCATCTTCCAAAACAAATTAAAAAGATAAGAAAAAAACAACCATGATTTTCCAAAGAAAATGAAATTGATGTTAAAATCACAGAGCAGCTGATAAAATGCAGCAGAACAAAGTATACAGGTCAGTTTGATGTCTCAATACAAGAGTATACAGGAATTTATGCAAACTGTTCTAACACATCTGACAAGTATCTCTAGATTTATGCACACACAATCAAAAATTACTATTCTGGCAAACTGCAATCCATCTGTTTCTTTGTATAACAACTATCTTTATATAAACAATTCCATGCAAATACTGTAAACAGATTTAATATTTCACACAAAATTAAAACAAAACAGGATGCGGCACCAGGCAATAACTATACACATTACAGATGTAGAAGATGCAAAAAATAAGTACCCTCTTCTGTAAACTCGCGGCTGTGATGATGCTGGATGGCACGTGCCCAAGTCACGCAGTTCTCCAACTCCAACCACATGCGGTAGGGAAAGAGAAATGGGATCTTTCCCGGCTGCAATGTTGATGGCCACACACAAAGAACAATAAAAATGGGTTGTAAAGACACTCCTCATTACAAACAGCAACACCCTTCCAGAATACCTAAAAAAGGTCATGTAATTTTGTAATAACCTTGATTCCACACACCAGTTGAAAATACACCCACGAATTTCATCGCACAGGGGCGACCATACTTACCTGTTCATCATGACGATGGAGGGGTGGCCCGCACTCACAAACGAATCCCGGCAACAGGTCCCGCATTTATGAATGAGTGCGTTATAAATCCTTTGTTTCTGGCTCAATCCTGGATCTGGTCAACCGCATGGTAGGGTTGCTTAACAGCCAATTTGATCATCGACCACTTGAATTCTAAACCCCTGTTTGTCTTATCCGTGTCAGACGGGAGGAGGGGCGTTCTAGCAGAGAACACCACACTTTCGATGTAATCATAAGTTATAACGAAGATCGATAGTTTAAATTATAGTTTATGATTTATAAAGGCGGGGGGGGGGGGGGGAAAACAACATGGATAACCCTAAAAGGGGCTTGATGACATGGGGAAATAAATAGAAAATATATTAAAAGAAATCACCACAGAATACAAAATTTATAGGGGGTTACAATATTTTCCGCTTAAATGAAAAAAAATGTGAAATTCCTATTTCCATGGAGGCTTTGCTCCTTTTCTTTGAATTTGATCTACACATGAAAAATATATGAAACCAAGGAAATATTTCAAAAAAAGAAAAATCTACCCTGGTTTCATAATTGTTTTCCATCATCGCTCTCAATACTTAATACCCGCTCTGGCTACTAGGTTATCGAATTAGGAATGAGGGGTATAAATTTAATGAACCATATTAAATATTAATTGAACAGAAGTATGCATATAAATAAAATGAATGGAATGAACATAGTAATAAATACACAAAAAAGGTTAAATAACACCAAACATAGTGAATTAACATAGGTGACACAAAGAATATTGCCATAAATTTGAGAAAATTTTCACTAGTCCAGTAACTCCTTTCTCACTTCTTGCTACATGTTTTTACCTGATGAATTACAATTTCAACTGATTAGGCCCATGGCCTATGTTAAATGACCTAAAAGGTATGACCTTATTAAGTGACAGGGCACACCTCAATTTAATATTTAGTTAATTAAATAACTAACCACCTATTATAAAGTTTATAGTAAATAATAAAGAATATAAAACTTTATATATATTATTTAAATATTAATTAAAATTATGATACACTTAATATGTAGTTATAACATTCGAACGTTCAAAGAAGAGGGTCATCTTAAGCGGATGAAGGGTTTTGTTGGAATGTGAAGATCAATCATCAAGGAATGTGTTGTGTCGAATCACAACACCCCTGGGGACCTTTGCAACTTGATGGTTGGAGAATCTCAGTGACGATTGACAACATGGAAGCTTTTCCCAAGTGTGGGACTTGCGAAATCTGGGAAAGCTTCCGGATGAAGGACGGTTTCCTATTTCATCTGTTCAGATGCACACGTAAAAATGCAGAGGTCTACTCAAAACCTAATCTTTTCCCCCAAGAGACAGGGGAAGAAAATGCAGGGAAAATAAAACCGTAAAACTAACAGAGGGTGAGAACGAGGAATGAAAGAAACCTGTCTTGCCAATAAACACAGACCAAAAAAAAAATGTTAATGCAAGATCATGCACAGATACCAGATTACAGTTGATGAAAGATTCAAGAAGATGCGAAAATAACACAATGAGAGGGGTGGATAATCATCCAAATACATGCCTTAATTTGCTCCAAAGATTGATACAACACACTGCAAAATGCCAAGAGGCAACGTGCATTATCAGTTTAAATGGCAGGTTTAACTCCACAGAATTCACCTGCCAAAGAGAAGAAGGGCGGGGCAAACCAAGAATGTCCAACCTTTTAGAAAGAAGCCCCTCCTTACAATTAATAGGAAGAATGAGAGAGAGAGAGAGAAACGCCAAATCTACCCCAACCACCGCAGGTTGTATCTAATTCATCTCATTATGGTGGTAGGTGAGGACATATCAAACCCCAAAAGTGCAAACTGTATTTTGCATTTTTAAGAACTTTTCCCACCCAATATTAAAGATAATCCAGTGTAGTTAGGTAGAGGAACCGTAGGCTTTCCGAAAAGTCCAATCGTTGTGAATCGGATGAGCTCCCAGTCAAAAGTTATGGCCATTGAATATTGGGTAAGGGTCTGTTCCTGTCAGGGCTCAGAATGTTGACGCCTCTGAAGGTGCCCTTGCGCAGCCATATGCATGTTGACAATCCTTTTCATGCCGCCAAAAAGGTGCAACTAATATTGTGGTGTCTTGTCGAACAAGCCCTTTTTTGGCGCTAAGGCGGCTCATGTTGCATGTCAAAACACTCTTTTATGCCGCCAAAGGCGCCAAATATGTTTATGTTGACAACATGTTTAAGTGCCCCACTTTACCTGCGCAAGGGCGCAAATTTTCCCTGTCAACATTCCTTTCTGGCGCCAAGGGGCGTTCTATATTTCTATGTTGACATATTTTGGGTGCGCAAGGGTGACATTTACATTTGTGTCGGACATCCTCTTATGTGCGCCAAGTGGCAATTTTTCCCTGTTGACACTCATTGTGTATGCGCATTTTCCGTGCGCAAAAGGTCGCAATCCATTACATTATCGACATCCATTTTCGTCTGCACCACTCCTGCACCTTGTGCATACATTTCTCATGTGACACTCATTTGTATGCACCATTTCCATGTGCACGGGCGACCCCATTTTGCCAGTTGACACTCATTGTCGTGCGCCCCTTTGTGCGCCATGTGCTAGGTTTGAATTTCTTTGGTTTTCCATATTCTTCCCGCTTGTCATATCTACCCAGGGGGGGAAGAATATACCAACAATTTGGCGATTTCAACAGGATCACCTGCTGATGAGGTAAAGATAGTGGCCCTTCCTTTTAGGAAATCATTGGGCATGGAAAGTCAGAAGCAAATACTTGAAACCCAACTGATCTCGA
Source organism: Taxus chinensis (assembly GCA_019776745.2). Classification (NCBI taxonomy): domain Eukaryota; kingdom Viridiplantae; phylum Streptophyta; class Pinopsida; order Cupressales; family Taxaceae; genus Taxus; species Taxus chinensis. The sequence goes on along the minus strand of JAHRHJ020000047.1, from coordinate 106,468 downwards.
TCCGAGCCTGAAACCGCACAAACTCTTCCCAACAGCACTTTGAACTGTAGAAAAAAACCTGAGAGCAAACAAACCTGTTGCCAAATGCACCTTAAGGAAACTGAAATCCTAACTACAACAAGGGGACAATGTGCAAACGCCATACTTAGAGGAATTGAAATCTAGTTAATATTTTACAAGGAGTAGGAAATTTTCTCTATTTCAGTAGTGCGCAATGTTTAAGATAGATTTCCGTTCCCGGAATCGATAAAGTTCTTCTCCGTCCAAGTGTAGACAAATGAAGGCATTACTACTTTACATCTCTGACCAGTGTAGGGGCCACTCCACAATGGCATCAAACTTAGAATGCCTTTCCTGGTTTTGCCCGATATGCATCCCATTTTCAGAATAGGCCCCTTCATGGAAGGTTACTTGCTATTGCTTTCTTATCAAAACATATTTCACTAAGGCATGATCTTCTCCCATGTTTGAACGCATGTTCTCTAATTTCTTCCATATTCCATCAACTATGCATTTACCTAGCCCCATTGGGTCGAAACTCAGCCAAACTCCAACCGCTCTCATGAATTCTAATGCATCGTAGTTCTAATGATAGGCAATACTGCCTCTTTCCATAGACCAAATTATAAGGGGAATTACTTATTAGGACCTCTTTGTGTTATTCTGTCAGCCCTAATGCTGAATTATTTTAGCTTGGTATTGCCATGTTCCTTTGATTTTCATCCAGAGTCCTCTTGATGATTCGTAGAAATTTGTTGTGGACTCTCCTTTGTCCTTACCCTCGGGTAAGTAAAATTGAAGAGCCGTGCTCAAGTAGATTCCATTATTAACAGCCCATTCTGTAATTTGGAAACTATTAAATGCCAATGCATTGTCTTCTGATATGATAATGTGGACGGCACACCAAACCTGGTCCACTATTCCTTGATTAAAAGTCTAGTATGTTAGACTCATTTGCTCCGAGCGCTGATACTGCTTCGGTCCACTTGGGAAATAGTCTGTTGCCGTGAGAATCCACTTGTGGCCTTGGCTTGAGTTTGATGAATGACCCGGACGAAAGTCCAATCCCATGGCATAAATGGGTGGTCACAAGAATGGGTTGCAAAGGGAAGTGCTGTTGTCTCTCTTTTGCCTGTGAAGAGTGCCACATTTCTTGCCACTTTCTTATCCAGTATAGCAGTCATGAAGACTGTCGGCCAATAATCACTGCCGTCCATTATTTTGGAGCTGTTACTCGTGGGGAAAAAATGCCCTACAGAATCTCCATCATGAAAAATCTCGATAACACCATCCTCAATTTGACTTATCTCCAATGACCTCCATAGAAAACTCCATTGAGTCTTTCTTAAACAAAACACCATCAAACAAGCACATAGGAATGGCTTGTAATCGAAGTATCCCTCTTTGCTTTGCTCATTTGGAGGGCATTAGGAACCTGTCGCTAGGAAGGGTATCTATTGTGAGTCCAAACAAGGAGTAGGTACATCATCTTTTCTTGTTCTTGCTCATCCTGTGTACCAAGGTGCTCCTTTTCTCCCAGCTTCAACTTTCTGACTCAAGGTTAGCTGCTCACATAAGTCCCTATTACCACGTACTAGTTTGGTGACCTTGATCTCAGATTGTAATATTCCATGACCGAGTTATCATCATGCACGTTTCTCATTCAGATCCTTGTTTAGAAGGGAAGTCCATTTGACTCCCGAATGCGAGAATAATAATTGGATCTTGTTTGTTGAGCTAGGTGATTGAATTTCTTTAGCTTCTGATTACCGCAACACCAAGGACATGCTTTTCAATGAAGAGTACCTAGTTTCGTATTTCCTCTAAGCTTGACTGAAGAAAAGCAACTGGTTGTTTAACCCCTTCTTTGTGTTGTTGTTACCAGGATTGCAGAAATTGTGTACTCCACCACCACAGGATATAGCATGAATTCCTTAGAGAATTCTGCGATGACGGACGAGTTGGGCTTTGAGATATAGCCCTTTTATTGCCGTAAAAATGGCCTTGCCATTCAGATTGTCCACTTAAATGCCATGCCTTCTTAACATCAGTGTTATGGGCTTTCGCAAAGAGCTGTAAAAGTTTGGAAAAAACCTGCGGGAACAAATTGATCCTCCAAGAAGCTTTGAAGAGCTTCTTATGACTTGGCCAATGGCAATGCTGGAATTGCTTAAATCTTCCGGGGGGCTCAATCACCTAACCCTCCTTTGAAACAATAGTGGCCTAGAAGTTTCCCTCGTGAGCCAAGAAGATGCATTTTTGGGATTCAATGATTACCCCAAATCGTCTTACACCCTCTAAATACTTGCCCTCCAAATTGATTTAGAGGTGATCCGCTGCAATTTTTTGAGAATACAGTGATGTCGTCAAGATATATCAAAAGTATTTTATTGACAACCCCTTGAATGCCATTATTCCATGCCCTTTGGAAAGTGGCCCCAGCATTTGATAGCCCAAATGGCATCGTCTTGTAGGAAGGTCCCCCATTGGTGGTGAAAGCTGGTCTTGACCTGGTCATCTCTTTTACCCATTACCTGATTATACCCTGAGTAGCACCCTCTAGGAGAGAGAACCTCTATGAACTGGATACTAATGGCAATTTTGTTCCATTGAAGGAAGTGGCGGGTACTGATCTGAGAGATTGACCTGTTGAGGCTCAGAAATCTAACACAATTGATTTCTCCACTCTTCTTCTGACCGGAACCAATTTGAAACCAGCTTGAGTGTGATCGGGAATATAATGCTTGCCTCTATCAGCTTATTTAGCATCTGTCTTCATTAGAGGGATCAAGGTGAGGGTTGACCGGTCTCTGTTTCTGCCTGACGGGATAGAGCATCTGGATCCAATTATATGGTATGTTGTGCCAAATCTGGATCGAATCCTATCAAGTCTTAATAGATCCAAGTCGGAAGACATCTGGAAATTCTCGGAAAAAAAAAAGTGGATGAAATTTGGATTTCTCTGTTCAGTGGCCATTTGCCAATGTGAAGTGGTTTGTCGTCCCCCAACACGGAATTGGCTCTGCAGTCTTCTCTCGGCCCGGTTATGTTTGCCTTTTCCTACGAAACTGGTCGTTAGGGTTGAGATAGACTCCAATGTTACCAAACCTTAGGAAGCTTGTTTGTCGCAGCTGTACTACTTGATCCCATTACTGCTTGCTCTAAATTGTCCTGATTCCTAGCTGAAAATTCAGCCTCTTCTGAAGAAAATTGACGATCGGTTGATCGTCTCAAACACCTGCAAGATTGTGTTGTTATCTGGAATGCGGCCTCACAACCACATAGATGTGTGGCGTGTGTTTTTTTCTCCTGAGCTTGTCAACCACATCACAATGTCGCTCCAAATAATGTGAGCCTCATTGCGGCTTCATTTTTTCTTCCTGGGATATGATACAATGTTGAAAAGCTTTGAAATCATCAATGAGCGCCCATACCCTATTCTTGTAGTCCTTAGCAAGTCCGTCTTGGTAGCATGGTGTCCCCTACCTTGGTTGAGATTAGCTCAGCTATCTCCAAACACCTGCAAGTTCTTTATGCCCTTTCTTCGGCCCAATGAATTCCCATGAATAATGCTTGTATCAGCCGTTTGTTTTTGTTGTTTGAACAGGAAAACTGGGAAACGAAAAGCTGAAAAAATCTTTGAGTCTTGTGGTGAACTCAACATTGCACCACCTCCAGCACCTTGTCTGCTTCATCGAACCATCAAAAAATAATTTTCCAAACTTTGGTTTTCATCCTTTGGTTCAGCTGATGATGCCGGGAAATGGGGTGAATTTTATTCCTGTATACAAAAACACGCCCATTCAGATTCTTCAATTTCCTTGGTATGGGTAAAAATTAGACTCTGTGCCCATTCATCCAAAGTTAAATCAAGAAATTCCCCACCTTAGTACAGGTCTAGATCACTTGAACACTCCTCCTGATAAAAAACCAAGCAATTTGCATTGAAGGATTTGGTAACTGAGGCTCAATATGGAAATGGGCAATTGGTTTCTGACCTGATGTTGCTTTGGTCCAATACCTTGTCCTAAAAATCCTGTGCGGGGACCAATCTACAGATAAAATATCCACCGATTTTTTGCAGTGAAGTCCTCTGATAGACACAACGCAAAGGTGCGGAAGGTCAATCACAGACACATCTTGTAGTAGAACTAAACATTAGGCAGGAATGTAGTGTTAGGCTTAACCCTTTGATGACAACCAACTATTCTACAATTGCCGTTCCATCTAGCTGTGTACTACTTCCTTTCAGCACTGGCTCTATTCCAAACCTCGCGTGAATCCGCTATTTGATGCGGCCATATGAATACTTGCCCAAGAATCAATTCATGCAGTTGTGTAACCAAAGTGGTTTCAACAATCAACGAAAACATTAGAATGGTGGCGGCTTTCAAATTTTTCCTTATCTGGCCCCTATCATGTGGCACTGCATAGTGAGAACTTCTCAGACCCTGGTTTGATACATTTGTGGCCAGACCCAGATTAGCCATTGCAGCTTGCAATAAATCTCATTGCCTGGGATCGCGTGATTCCCAATGGAATGTCAATGTGTCTTTTATTTGATCGATGATGTTGAAGGGGGATGAAGGGTCCTTTTGTTGTCCTCCTTGCTTGGCGCAAAACCTTTTTGTGAGCTGAACAGGTGCATGTGTTCGTACAAACAGGGTACCTAGGTGATTCTGACACATTTGGGATTTGCGTTTGGTCTACTGAACCCTTGTTGTGTAAGAGTGGGTTGAGAAACAAACTGGATTACATGGTGGTCCCCTCTCGATATTTCTCTTATTTGGACCGCCTGTTTTGTGTTGGCAGCCACGCCTGAAAGGCTGTTGGGTAAACTCACACAGAAGTCTTCCGTTTGCACAATTGCCAATGTGGTTTCGGTTGGAGGTTCTTCTTGTGTGTTTGTGACTGTGAGTTCTCCTCCTAGCTGGATATTGAGCAACACAATGGTTTGCACAATCAAGGCCTGATTCAGTGCAACCATTGAAACATGTGACTGATTGTGAGTAGATTGCCTAGGTGGTAACAACCAATCATATCTGTGCCATGTTATTTGTTGTTGGAACCAAAGCTTATTGAGGAAGTCGTTGTGCATTGGATAATTCATACGGTCGAAATGGCATGGCAGCTGAGGCTTTTTTGTTCCTTGTTCTGGTTTTGATTTGCACCCTGAGGTGGTGGTCTATTTTGTTGGTATGGGGGCCTAGCTTGGTACTGTGCTTGAGGCTGATAAATTAACGGTCTAGCACTTTGAGTTGCTGTCCTTTTGATAGTCACAAGCTCATTTTCCAAGGTTCTGCAATTGTTTCGGACCTCCTGCAATGCCTTTGAGTATTTTTGAAGAATAGTCGACGCCTCCTTATTGCTTTGATGCCTAGTATTTGGAATGGGATTCCAACTCTTTGCTTACTGGTTGTAGGGCTTTCCCATTTCCGGATAGAGATGCATTGGGGCCTTGGTGCAAGCTTTCCGCTTGGATAAAATGTTCGCTCTCTGATCGCGTGTGTCATAGGACCCTGCAGTTTTTTTCCCTCCCACTTGATTGGATCATCATGGCTATGTCTGAATTTATAGCCTTTAAGCAATAAGAATGCTCCTTCGGCAGTTGGTCTACAGCTATTGGGATCCTGTCCCCAGTCCGTTGGATCATAAATTGAGAAATCTGCATTTGTTTCGTTAGGAGCCCCTTGTGATTGTTGTCAGCTGTTTCCAATACAGAAAATTGTCCGCCCTCTCCCGAATTGGCTGCAAAGACAACAAAGTTGGTTCCAATTCGTAATGAGCTGTTTTTTAAAGGCTCCTAAACCATTGTAAGCCTTGCCTTTGAAAGATAAGCCAACAGCTTGACTGCACATCCATTTCTTTATTTCGTGGTTGCACAATTCATTATCACTTCCTGGATGTATCATAGGAGTGTATTATTTTTCCCTGTGAAGTAGGGGATATTCTTTAAGCGTTGGCACTCTGGAATTTGATCTGACATTTAAGGTCAAGTGGACTACTTACTTCCCTTGAAATTGACAAAGGATTTGTGTGGTAGATGCACCATTAATGATTGGCCTAAGAACCCCTGGTGATTCGAGAACAGGCCTACCAGGTGAGGTTATACAAGTCCTGTTAGGCTGAGAGGTGATCTTTTGGTCTTCTTCCTCTCCTTCCTCCTTCCTGGTGATATTTTGCAAGTGGAAATAGCCCTTCTTCTTGATTATTTGGACTGGTTTGATTGTTCTCATGTGCCTAGGCAACTTGTGCCTGCCTACACCACTGAATTCTATCCCCCTTCGTAGTCGCCCGATGTGTTAGAGAACAAGCCTCAAAAGACTAGATTTTGCCAGTTACACACCAAACCTGACAATATTTTAAACACAAAATTTTTTAAAACCCTGCACATTTGAGATTTAGGGTTTGGAAATTTGGATTTGGAATGACAGTCCCCGACACCCCCAAACCGGCCATATTTCCGATAATTTTCAGCAAATTTTTATTACTGGACTCAACTTGTCCATTTCCTTGGGGATTGTAATTAGAGGCATATGTTAAGTTGATCCCATACTCTTTGCACATTGCCACCAGAGGTTTATCCTTGAAACTCATGGCATTGTTAGCTACAATTTTGACTGCACTCTAAACCTGCAAATGATGTGGTTCAACAAAAAATCCATGAAAATTTGGTGTGTTTTCTTCTTGGTGGGGATTTCCTCCACCCATTTAGTAATAAATGGCTTCAAGGATCCACTTATGGCCAACACTTGAAGGGTATGAAATCTCATCAATGAAATCCATTCACCATTTCTTGAATGGGGCTTCAATTAATACGGGTTGTAAAGGTAGGGAGCCTGAAGCTTTCAATCTTCCAGAGAAGCACTATCAACTCTCATATCTTCTAACTAACAAGGTTGTATCCTTGAAAAGAGTTTGGCGCCAATAACCAGACCTCAAGATCTTGTGTGTTGTGACTCTTAGCAAAATGTCCCCAACATACTTCTCCATGGAGATCAACAATTATCTTAGGGGCTTCATCTTCAGTAATGCACCTTAAGAGGAGTCCCTTAGGATTCTTCCAAGCTAACCCAAAATCTATAATGATATATTTTTGGGAAGCCATCTTAAGATCTCTTTTCTAGTTCTTATTTAAATACTCAGGGCAATATAAGTGTCTAAGATAAAAAATTACATCCTTGTACAACTCAGAACTCATAAACCTTTCAAAAACACCTGCCCTTTCCTTCCTCTTCTACTCATGTACATCAATAGTTTGGAATTTTATTTCATCCATAAGCTTAGCCAAGCCCAAACCTCTCACCAACTTTGTGGTTTGGATATCCATATCATATTCTTGTAACTTGTTCTCCCACCTACATCTTTTGCTTGAGACTTCCATCTCTGACAAGATGTCCTTCACCATGGTGTACGGAACATAAGCAACCACTTTAGAACTTAGAATGTAAGGCCTAAAAACATTTGTTTCTTTTACCAAGGAAAATGCACGCTTCCCCATAATAGTGTATTTCAGCTCAGCTCCCTACAAGGCCTTACTGAAAAAAGGTGATTCACCTTTTAGCCGCTTCATCATCTTTCTGCAACAGGAAAAATGTAATAGTGTTCTTAGAAGCAAAAGACAACAGTTGGAGAGGGTTCTTATAGTCTGGAGCCACTAAAACAGGCACATGCTTTAATGCCTCCTTGATCGCATTAAAAGCTTGGATGGTAGTCTCTTCCCATTTGATGACCTAGTCCTTCTTTAACATGGAAGTGATTGGAATGGTCAACTCAGCAAATTTTGATATGAATATCCTAATGAAGTTTATATGCCCAAAGAATGACTAAATTCCCTTCTTGGTTCTTAGAATTTGGACTTTGCTAGTGGCCTCCACCCTTTCTAGATCAATCATCACCCCCTGTCGTGACACAATATGACCAAGAAAATTTACCTTCTGCACTACAAAATGGCATTTATTTGGATTGAGTGAGATGTTGTATTATTTACATCTTATCATCATCTTCTACAAGTGCAGCAAGTGATCACTTCTATTTCTGGGAAACACAGTTACATCATCTTGGTAAACATCAATAAACTCATTAATGTAACTAGCAAAAGCAACATCCATTACTCTTTGAAAGGTGGCTCCAACACTCATCAGACTAAAGGGCATCCTGACATATATATAAGTCCCCCAAGGAGTATTAAAGGCTGTCTTGATCCTTTTTTATTCCTTCACAACAAATTAGTTATAACCAAAGAAACCATCTGAGGTGGAAAGTAACTCAAAACTAGTCACTAACTATAGCATATTTTCCATATTTGGTAAAGGATAATTATCCTTCATTGATACTCTATTTAGATTCCTGAAATCTACACACAGCCTAATGTTACCATTTTTATTTCAAACTGGTACTATGTTTACAACACAAGAAGAATACCTTGTGGGTTGAATAATCCCTCCATCTCTAAGTTTCTTCAGTTCTTCTGGCATTTTGAGAGATAAGAGTGGATTGATTGGCCTCTATTTCTGTCTAAATGCCTTTTCATTAGACTCCAAGGGAATCTCATGTTGAAACAAATCCTCCAGTATGATTTTAATTCAGAATAGGTCCAAGCTGTGCAATCATGGTATTTTTTCAATAATCATATGTATGATTGCTTCTCCTTTTTGTTGATATTGCTACCTAACCAAATTTTCCTTGGTTTTTCCTTTGCACCAAGATCATGTTCCTCAACATCCCCTGAGGCTACTAGTACTTCTGTTAATAATGCGATCAACATTCTCAAATTTAGACTCAAGAGTAACCAGCCCTATAGGAATGGTATTATTCTTTAGTTCGATGATGCTTTTTCCAAACAAGGTTTCTTTACCCTCTATTATGCACACCATTGGATCCCAATTGATATTTTGATCAACAAACTCTCCTTTATTCTACAAAAATATTTTCACTTGAGTATCATCATCAAAAAATTGCCAATTCTTAATGTTCTTAGTTACAGATGGCCTTGTTAGCCCCTCAACATCATATTCACAATATGGGGACACTACACAATTATCAAACCGAGATCGCAAAACAACAAGCTTGTCTGTCAAATCATTGATCTTCCTATCATGATGCACAATGTTGAATGAATCAAACATCTCAATGAGATCCCAAACTACATGCTAATATTGTTTCATTCACTGATTTTTTGTGGCCTACAGTTTTCTGAGTTGCCTGAAAATTAATTTTGAATCTCCTTTAACAATGATGTCTTTACCACCATATTTCCACACAATCCTTAGACCTAACAACAGTACCTCATACTCAACAATGTTATTAGTGCACTCAAAGTTGAGCTTGAAGGAAAATACCAAATTTTCCTGGTTTGGGGAGATCAGAAAAATGCCAGCACCATTAAATAAAAAGGTCCAAGGTAAACACACCTATTCAAGACATTCACACTAATCAATCTTGTTCTCTGTGTCATTAGCAAACCCCACAAAGTTATCAACATCTACATCAGCATATAACACTTTGTAAGAAGCATTATTTGGATCCTCAATGAGATGCAACATTTTCTTCTCCCCATAAAACTTTACAAGGTTTCCTTCAATAGGAATGGTGGAAAAATACATATCCTTCTGAACACTTCCACCAATGCTTGCAGCCCACTTTCTTGATAATAGCATGCCCCATTTGGTAGGGCAATCAACAATGAAAATGTCAAGTTTCGGGTTCTTACCTAGATAACCTGCAAGTTGTACCACCAATAATTTAACACATCCAACAACATGCACCTCTCTAGAGTACATGGTAGTTCATCTTCCATATGTTGTTGTCACTTTGATATTCTAGCTCATTCATGACCTCAAGAGGCATTACATTACATGAAGCTCCTGAAATCAAACATGTAATTATGTAGTAGTCTATCCTTACTAATCAAAGTTGTAAAAAATGGATCAAAATTTAATTGAGACTCAACTAGAGAATGGTCCCGGGTAGAACTCAGGTTCTTCACCCAAATCTCCTATAATGCCTAGTGGTTTTTCTAGGGTCTGCAATGGATGGAGGAGGAGTTTCTACAACTGTTTAAAAAAAAAACTACATTGGAGTACCTATTTCTTCCTTCAATACCCCAAATAATCAAATGAATCTCTTCATTTGTGCTATAGGATTCCTAAGAATTTCAACAATTGGAACAACTAAATCAATTATCCATGACTCAATTTTTAGATAGTTGGGGAATGTCACAATGTAACATTATTTGGGTAAGGCAAGCTGTTAGAAGGGAGGCTTTAGCAAATTCATATAGATGGCATAGGGATTTTTTTACAGTTTGAGCATGAGGAGATATTACACAGGATTTTATTTGGGGTGACTAAAAGTCTTTTGGAAGGTGTATCTTTAACTATAGGGGTCATCATTTAGGGACCTACAGGTCAGTAAGGACTGGAGGAATTTTTTGGTTTTTCTTGAGGCCCTGCTCCTTTGACAACTGTACTCCTAGTATTGTAATATTTTTCTTGAGGCAACTACCGAACGTTCATGAATATACTACCTATCTTCATCTTCTGAAGGTAGATTCCTCCATCATTACTTCTTTAATAATTAATGACCCTTAAGTGCTCAAAATCATTATTAGGTATTTCAAAATGGACTTTTACTACAATCAATTTCAAAAGTATGAAGTGGACAGAATAAGGTACATACCTAGTGAATGATTAGTCCTAAAATTTTTCAACAGTTCTGGCACTTATCAGCTTCGGTTTAAATTGATCACTGTTATGAGTTTGGAGAGAAATCCATCATTCAAATTTCATCGATCTGTTTCATCCTTCAGTTTCATATTCCTCCTAGACTAATGCATTTATTTCAACATTCACATGGATAATGATGACAAGAAAACATCTATCACATGTCGTCAATTTCATTGCTAGCTTCATCAACAATGCAGCAACTTGGACAGGTTAAAGGATCGGGCACCATTCTATTTTCTTGGGTCTTGGGGATGCCTACGTTCCAGATCCCATGGACCCTTTATCCTCTTTCATCTAATCTATGATAACCTCTCAGGGATGATTGTGCAAATCTTTCATGACCGGAAAGTGGCCTTATCTCTGACCTTTGAACTGTTTGCAACCAATCCCCTTCTCTTCTCCGGGGATAGTTTATAGGAGATTTCCTTTGACAGTCCATGCGAAAGTTTTGGCATAACCTCATCCATGATCAACACTCTTATCTTTACTTGAGGTTGTTTCTGAATTTATCAGTTTTGGGACCCTTCCCTCTTAGGAGGTGGTTTAAAACTGACCTTGATGTTGTATTCTCAATCTACAGAGCCATGGATAGTCAGGCCTGTACTCAGAATTAGCCATGGTTTTTTGTCCCTTAAATAGTATTGCAACCTTTAAGTTGTCCAAAAGTGTTTATCAGCAATATTTTATTAGATAATGATGTCATCACTTGGCCTCAAATTCACAGAGTAGCCTTTGCCTCAATGTGTCTTATTGAATTTAATATGTATTTGGGGAAGTCATGGAACTCAATTCATTAGGATTCTTCTTTCAATATTGTTCTAATTTTGAAAAAAGAAACTTAGGGTCTATTCTTGTCCCATACTTGCAATCTAAAATGCCATTTTTCATTTCCTCCATGAGTCCAATTGCACTTAGTCTAGTAAAGAATTTTACCAGTCATGTGCTAATGAATGAAAAGGGACAATTTAATGTACACATTTTCATGGGTCAATTTCAAAAGTCTGTCCATACATATTGACAAAGATTTTTAAGAGGTGGTCATTTCCCCAATCACCAATTTATTATACATTGGGGTTTCCTTGAAATTTGGGATAGTCTAGTTTCTAACATCCTGTGGCACAGCCTACATTATCCAGATATCCATCCATACCTCTTTAAAAATGTATGGGAACATAATTATTCAATGAAAAATTGGAGGTCTGGGTGGGCTCACTCATGGGCCCATATTGATTCTTGAGGAGGTGATCTTATAGTTTAAAACATAGAATGATGAGGTGACAAGGGGTATTTGTGAACTTGCAGGAGTGGATACCATTTTTCATGGAAATGAATTCACCCTAATGACTCTCCGTCTCTTGGAAAACTATGTATTATGAATTTGAAAATGAAAGGTGCAGACTTGCACAAGCACACTTGTTGGCAAATAGTGAAATGATGGACCCTCTCTTTTGGGAGGAATGGATAATTTGGATCTTATGAAATATGGTTACCTGATTCAAAAGAACTTGAGAGAAGTTATTGAAATCTCTCAACCGCAGGTTGATCACTTTCCACTAATGAGAGAGGGATCTTTTCTTGATTGGGTTGTTCTCAAACAGGGATTTTCAAGATCTTTTTCATTCTGAATTAGAGTTTTAAAAGTTCTGGAAACAACTTTCTATCTAGGGTCTTGGGACATGAAGAAAGCATCTTCATTCCTTCCATCTTTACAAAGATTAGTAGCAAATTTCACAATTGGGATAGTTTAGGTTAAGTAATAGGTATTTATCAAAATTTAAATGTTGAAAACAGAGTTTCCACTAAGGATTTTTACCTTAGTTGTGCCAAATGCACTAATAAAATGATTTGTCAAATATGTTATCAGCACTAGGGCCAATCCCATGCAAAGCGTTAGCATATCTGACCTTCCTTCAACCCAGTATTTATCTATTGGTGTGGAAACTTAGTGATATAACTTCTAGTGCAATTGTCTAGAAAGTGGACAACATTACACACAAATATTATAATTTGGTTCAAATCCTTACAGATCTCAGAGCAGAGAATAAATTTTTGTAAATAATGTATTTGGACATCAAGAACTGTAAGAAATATTACCAGGGTCTGGATATGTGTAGGGACCTTTAAATTCTTCAAAGAGTCTCCGATAAATGGCATCTTTCAGGTGTTGGTATGTAAATTTATTCTTATTCAAAGGCCGAACAACATCACAGGATATGATAGGTAAACTTAGAGGTAGAAAGATGGTGATATGATGATGTATTTTGTAGCTTGTTGGAATGAGAGATCTATAGGCGGATTTTGAATCAAACTCAAGACGTTGATTGAAATGGATAACACCTCAATTAAGGATTTGATCTTATCCTCAGTATTTTAGATGTCATGCACCTTTCAACTAGGGTATGAGGACCTATTTTTTAACCTCTGGAAATTTTTTGTTGGAAGGACACTGTGGGAATCCTTCGATTGCAAATTTTGTTGTAAGAAAACCTTATTAAACCTATATGATCAAAGACACCAAATTTAACTCTCACTAGTTGTTCACTTCTAAATTATGGGGATATTTTCTGAACTATACGGATAAGTAGGTTACTAAAGACACTTAAATTTTGATTGCTTTCTATATACTTTGGCAGCAAACAACGATTTTGTTCATTTTGTTGGAAATATACGGCACAACTACCTAGGGGTAATCTTGAGGTAGGATAATTAGATTAAACGATTTTTTATGTGAGATTAACAAGATAATTTGGAATTTTTATGATCCTTTGAGAACCTTTAAAACAAATGGATAACGATTAACAACAAAAATGATTGCATAAATAGCCAAAACAATCCTTCAACTAGAAGGTATTACTATCAATGGAGTAAAATTGTGACATTGATTCACACAATCTTCGAGATTATAGCATGAAGGATCAAGCTAAATGACCGAATTAAAATGATTGGTGAAATGATAAGATTAAGATCATATTGACCTGAGATATTATTAATGATAGGCATTACAGATCAAGATCTGATTATAAAAGATATATGACATAAAGTCATTTTAAATTGTATTTATCTCATTACTTAGATGAAGGCTCTTCTATCATAATGCAATTTTAAATGCCTGGTAAACTATTACATATTTTAGGGATCGATGATGTCATCTGTGATTCATCAGGTAGAGATTTTGATTATCAGATTATGGTCATAGTTACAAGATCAATTACTTACTATGAAAACATTCTTAAATCTGTCGACAATAATTTTTCACAAGTGACAAACAGGAATTCAAGTCTAAGGCAAGGGGGATTAGTCATCTTCCTCATTCATGCAAATTTTCATGATTATCATTATGCTTGTTATTGTTGCACACATCGATTATGAAATCTTTTATCATAGTTTAGATATTAACAGGTTTCTACATGGTTATTTGGGAAGATAGGTTTCTCAAGATTTTGGATGTTCATCATTATGACATTATACCAAGATTGATTAACCACCGAACTTTTGCAACATCCTCATTGTTTCATTTTTAGTTTATTCCTCAATCATGCATGTATTTCAGATTTTCCCCATCATTATATGATATCTAGATGATGTATTTGATGTTAGTTACATGATCTTGTTTTCATCTTCAGTATTCAGGTGGACATTTTCATCTGATCATGATTCGTCAATTATCCTCAACCATTGACTTAGAATAATGCATAATTGATTTTAACTATTGACATGTATTTTCATTATATTTCGATCCATGTTAGATCATGGCCATCCCAAATCATTTTCGTAGTTGTCATTTTGCATGTTTTCATCAACATTAGTACACCACTTTGCATGGGGAAGGAAACCAATTTCACCCTATTGCCATCATGTCACCATGAGAATATTTTTTTAATACCCTATGGATGCATATTGATATTCATGTTAATTTGTAAATGCATTATAGATTATTAGCACATCGGATCTGTGCGTGATCCGTGTGACATGCAAAAGTGACCTTGCGGAATGACCTCAATGTGTTGTGGTCCTTACTAGCATACCTATATTTAAAGGTGAGGTGTAATTTTATTAGCAGAGGTAGGTTCAAATATGTTTGGCATCCCTCGTTTTCAGGATTAATTATAAAATGAGTTTATATAGGTGCCTTTTGGTCTTAAAAAATCTGAGGCATATTTTAGGATACATGCAGAACATTTGGTATCCTCAAAACATGACATTTAAGAATATTTTGGTGATGTGTGTACTGTCATCACCAATCCGGCACTACAATAATTCTTCACCGGGAACTCCTCGTGCTATGATTATTATGTACTAATGCACAACTTCTTTAGTTTGGTGGATGTAATCTGGAAACAAAACAACAACATAACACAAGAATACCATTGACTATGATAAGAAAGGAATGATGAATTTATCTGAAATATCAAAGTAAATTATAATATTAACATGAAATTGTTACAATCTCACCCATGAGGTACTTCAAGTGTTAGAGACTTCACTTGCCTTAAACCAAGACTATGGGAGAAACTTTACAATTACACCTCTCTAATGGCTTCTTCAACACACCTTTAAAATGATGGCTTCCTTCGCACACTTCCTACAATATTTCTCACTACTTCCTTCTATGCTAAATGAGGGGGGTAGCCTCTCTATTTATAGGAACTTCCAGGCTTATCCATCTTATCTCTAAGATAGGATAAGAAATCCACTCTGACGAATCATATTCCATACCTTAACTCTTATCTGTACATGTAAGCTTATCTTCTAAGATAAGATAAACCTTATCATTTTACATGGGTTCCACATTTTTAGACTTTTTACAAATAAAATACACAAAATATTTATGACCTCACTCTTGTCCTTATTACCAATATAATATTTCTAATTCCTAATCATGTAGACCCTACTTCTCTAATTACCCAAACTTTGACATTTTAACATTACCACGGACCACTTACGACAAATATTTACTTTTTACAACATTCCTATTGTACTTTGACTGTTACCGTACTCCACATTATTGGCGGCGTCCGTACTGATGGCGCCGTTATCTTCTATCGGACGCTACTACTAATTATACTTAACAACATCCTATTCCTAATACATACATTAATGAAATAGAAATTACGGAGGAAAATTTTAGTGTCGACATCTTCCCCCTTCCTAGCTTCTACTCCGTCCTCGGAGTAGACTATTCTGGTGCTTGGAAAATCTTCAACTTGTCGTGGTTGACCCATTTCGTAATGGGAGTACCATCCAATTCCTCCAGTCGGTACGTACCATTTTCATGCACAGCTGCTATTTTGTAGGGCCCCATCCATTTTGGAAGAAATTTTCTCTGTCTTCTTTTTTTGTATCTGGAATCATATACTAGAACCAAGTCATTCACATGAAATGGAGACCAACGGATCTTTTGATCAAAGTATTCCTTTTGCTTCATTTTCTTCTTATAGCTTGTATCCTTTGCTATTTCCCTCATTTCCTCTAGCAAATGAAGATGTACCAACCTTTCTTTTACTGAATCACTTTCATCCATCCTTTCATTTTTCATAACTCTCACAGTGGGAATATCAAACTCAATAGGAAGAACTGGATCAATGCCATAAGCCAACTGAAATGGGGAGTATCCTGTTGCTGACTTTGATGTTGCCCTATATGCCCACAATGCTGCATGAATCCTTTTATCCCACTTATGTACCTGCAAGGCTGCATCTTTTGCTAGAATTTGACACAACACAAAATTTGTTCGTTCCACCTGTCCATTTGTGCTTGGCTTGTATGTTGTTGCCTTCCTGTGCTTAATAGAAAACTTATTGACTAGGGCTTCTACCACCTCATTAATGAAGTGGCTTCCTTGATCTGTTACAATTTCTAATGGACAACCAAATCTGGTGACAATGCGTTCATATATGAACCTTGCCACTTCATCCATGGAAGTTGTTTTCAATGGCCTAGCTTCAACCCACTTGGTTAAATAATCTGTGGCAACTACAATATACTTATTTTGGCGTGGGGTAGTTGGAAGTGGACCTACAATGTCTATTCCCCACTTTTCAAAGGGACCAAGTGGAAGAATAGGACATAATGGAGCTGATGAAGTCTTATGGTTACCATGTGTTTGACAAATATCACATGTCTTACAATAATTATAACAATCTTTAAAAAGAGTGGGCCAGTGATAACCTGCATCCAAGATCCTTCTTGCTGTAAGTTGTCCAGAGAAGTGTCCTCCACATGTACCATTGTGGAATTCTTCTAGCAACTCCTTCCCTTGATCATGTCCAACTGCCCTCTTGTACTGTCCATCAGGTCCTATTCGAAATAATACTCCATGCAAAATAGAATATGGACGACTGGCTTGAGTAATCTTTCTCTTAGTCTTTGCATTGGCACCATCAGGAAACTTGAATTCATTCAGATAATTCCAAATATCTATGTATTCACTAGGGATTGTGTCAAGGGATAACAATGCTGCATCTGGGAAATCATCATCATCACAAGATGATCCTAAACCATCATAGGCTCGAGAGAGTGCATCTGCATTGACATGCTTCTTTCCTGGCCTATCTATAATATCAAATTCAAATTCTTGTAGAAAAATTATCCATCTTGCTATCCTCCCTGATGGGTTAGGCTTATTTACAATATATTTTAGAGCCTGATGATCTGTTACAACTATAAATTTCTACCCTAGCAAGTAATTTCTAAACTTCTTTATAGCAAAAATGATAGCCAGAGCCTCTTTTTCTAGTTACAGTATAATTTACCTCAGCACTGCTCATTTGTCTGCTCCCAAAGTAAATTGGATGTTCATTCCCATTTTCATCCTTTTGGCTTAGAGTACTTCCTAGTGCTGCATCTGAGGCATCAGTGTACACAATGAATGGCTTGCTCCAATCTGGATTCTTCAAAACAGGTGAAGACACCAGGGCTTCCTTTAGTTGTTCAAAAGCTTCATGTGCCTTATTTCCTGGTTCATAAGTAACATTCCTTCTTCAAGAACTGGGTTAGTGGCTGTGCAATCTTTGAGAAATTCTTGATGAACCTTCTATAGTAACCCACATGGCCTAAAAATGATCTCAACTTACTTCTATTCATAGGAAATGGTAAATCTTTGATTTTTGAAACTTTATCAGGATCAATACCAATACCATCTTTGGATACAACATGCCCTAACAAAATGCCTTTAGAACATCCAAAGACACACTTTGTAGGGTTTAGTGAGGCTTGTGCTTCATCTAACCTTTGAAATGCTGTCTCCATCTGGTGCAGGTGGTCCAACTTGCTCCCATAGATGCAAAAATCATCCAGAAATACTCTGATGAAGGTCCCAATGTAGGGTTCGAACACCCTATTCATCAAATGCTGGAATGTTGCTGGAGCATTACACAACCCAAAAGGCATAACTCTATAAGAAAACGTTCCCCAAGGAGTGGTGAACGTGGTCTTCAGATGATCTTTCTCTGCTATACGAACTTGGTTGTAGCCGCTATATCCATCAGCAAAACTATAGCACTCCTGGCCAGCTACTTCATCCAAGATCTGATCTGAAAATGGAAGAGGGTAATGATCCTTCTTTGTTGCCTTATTGAGCTTCCTGTAATCAACACAAATGTGTAGCTTCCCATTCTTTTTTATTGAGATCACAATGGGAGAAACCCATTCTGAATTCTCCACAGCAAATATGAATCCTGCATCAAGCAACTTATCTATTTCTTCTTTTACAGTCTTGGAAAAATTAGGATTCATTCTATATGGCATTTGCTTTATGGGCTTAGCACCATCTACCAGCTCAATAGAATGTTCTACCCAACTTACTTGATGGAGTTCCTTGTAATCAAAAGTGAATAGGTGTATGTACCTTCGAAAGAGCTGGAGGTAGGATTCATTCTCACTCTCCATCACAGCATCACCAATCTTTATTTGTTGGAGACGATCATCAACTTCTTCTTCAGATAATTTTATGGGGTCATGAGTTGGTGTGACTGGAAGGATATCCATGACTGAAACATCCACCTCACTTTCTTCATCTTCAGTGTCCACTTCACTGGTACTAGAGTAATCAGAGGATGTCCAATCATCAGTTTCATCACTTGAATCCACAGGTTCTGCCTTATGATGTCGAGGGATCACGTTTATCTTCACCCTCTCTCTACCACGTCCAAGTGTCATGAAACCTTCATTCCAGTAGTTTCTTGCATGAACTCTCCTTAGCCATGGTCTTCCCAGCAGCATTGGGTACGCAACAGTACCATTTTTCATCACCTGAAAGTCTACCACACATACAACACCCATAACAGATATTGCCACATTTGAAACTACACCTTCTGGTTTAGTTTTTCCTTTATTTAATGACCTTAACATAAGTGTTGAAGGGCGATCAATTTTTAAACCCAACATATTCATTACAGACTCTGGTCATTACATTAACTGCAGCACCTCCATCAACTAAGACATCATGAATTGAAATACCATTACATAATACCTCAGCTTGTGGAGCATAGGGATCTGCCTCTGCCTCCAAAACAGGGACCTCAACCTCCTTCCTTCGTCGAGCATTGAGTCCACTTCGCAACTCCCGCCTCTTCTCAGAAGACATAGCCAAGAGTTGACCATATGTAATATTTGCAGGCCTTTTGGATAGATCTTCCAAGATGGAGTATGGTCCTTGTCCCTGTGAAATCATAAAAATCCTGCACACCCAACTTTCTTCTCCTATGTTTCTTACTAGTTTCTCCTTTCATCTTCTTAGGATCATTTCCATCTTGATTATCTTTTTCTTTCTTTCTTTTTGTTACAAACACATCTACTTCATTATTTATGCTCTTATCTACTACATCAAAAGAATTCACAGGTGCTTTTCCTTTATCATTATCTCCTTTACCAGATGTAGAAGCTCTATCTGGAAAATTATACTTATAATGACCCTTTTTATAACAACCATAACATACAACTTCAGAAATATTTCTTTTTGGACCTCTATCTCCTCCCTGAGAACTAAATTCTTTTCCTTGAAGAAGATTAATAGTTAACTGACCCATCTTTTTGAGCAGATCTTCATACTCAGTAGATGTACTAGGAGAAATATTTGTGCTCACCGGGAGTGGTTGTGGATTCTGGACCAAAGGTGCTAGTGTAGGCTCTACTTTAGCAACAATTTCTTTGGGCTCTTCTTCCATGCTTTCCTCTTGCCTTCTTGCAATCTCCTTTGTTTTTTCAATGGTAGCCGGGCGGTCATACTTCACTCATTGTCTGATCTCTGGCTTCATCCCAAGAATGAAGTGCTTACAGAGGAGATTATCCACGCCATTCATCAACCCATCCGCTAATCCTTCCTTCCGGATCTGGGCATCGAGCTTCCTCCTTAGCTCTAGAAAATGAGCATGATAATCCCTTATCTTCTCCTTCTCTCCTTGGGATAGCTTTGTGATCTCGATCATGAGATCTGCATATTTTTGTTGTTCACCAAATTCTTTAAAAAAACTTTTAGTTAATAAATCCCATGAATTTTTCACATTATCACCTAGTGTTTCAAACCACCTAAGTGCTTAACCATCCAAAAAGGTAGGAAAAAATTCAGTCCATTGTTCCCTTTCTTATGAGGCCATTACAAATACAAGATCGTTTAAACTCTTGAATGAAAGAAGAAGCATCTTCATTAGATTGAGCTGAAAAAACAGGAATCTTTCCCATTTTCAAAAGTAACCACCATGAAATACCAACCCACAAGTACAATCAACAAGACTTATGTGCACAAATAATTGGAATCACTATACTAGAAAGTGACTTTACACCTTTCTACAGTAAAATAGAAATGACCATGGTAAACTATGGTAAAACTTGACTTACTGCGGTAAAAACTGACTTTACTATGGTAAACACTATTCACGGTAAAAAGTGAAGTTACTGCAGACTAAATACTATTCACGGTAAAAAGTGACTTTACTGCGGTAAATACTATTCCCAGCAAAAATGACTTTACTGCATGGTAACTACTATTCATGGCAAAAATGACTTTACCATGGTAACTACTATGCACAGTAAAAACAAGGCTACCCTCCAATTGATTTTTGACTAAGTGGGAATATCTCTCCAGAAAATCCACCAACAAGGAATGGTCCCGGCAACGGAAATAAAATGTCATCACCAATCCGGCACTATGATAATTCTTCACCAGGAAC
Source organism: Taxus chinensis (assembly GCA_019776745.2). Lineage (NCBI taxonomy): Eukaryota > Viridiplantae > Streptophyta > Pinopsida > Cupressales > Taxaceae > Taxus > Taxus chinensis. Next base: position 85,575 of record JAHRHJ020000047.1, on the reverse strand, counting down.
TCCTCGTGCTATGATTATTTACTAATGCACAGCTCTTTAGTTTGGAGGATGTAATCTGGAAACAAAACAACAAACATAACACAAGAATACCATCGACAATGATAAGACGGAATGATGACAAATCTAAAATATCAAAGTAAATTATAATATTAACATGAAATTGTTACAATCTCACCCATGAGGTACTTCAAGTGTTATTGACTTCACTTGCCTTTCAAAACAAGAACTATGGGAGAAACTTTACAATTACACCTCTTAATGGCTTCTTCAACACACCTTTAAACTGATGGCTTCCTTCGCACACTTCCTACAATATTTCTCACTACTTCCTTCTATGCTAAATGAGGGGGGGGGTGGCCTCTCTATTTATAGGAACTTCCAAGCTTATCCATCTTATCTCTAAGATAGGATAAGAAATCCACTTCTAACGAATCATATTCCATACCTTAACTCTTATCTGTACATGTAAGCTTATCTTTTAAGATAAGATAAACCTTATCATTTTACATGGGTTCCACATTTTTAGACTTTTCTACAAATAAAATACACAAAATATTTATGACATCACTCTTTGTCCTTATTACAAATATAATATTTCTAATTCCTAATCATGTAGACCCTACTTCTCTACTTATCCCAAACTTTGACATTTTAACATTACCGAACCACTTACGACAAATATTTACTTTTTACCACAACATTCCTATTGTACTTTGATTGTTACCATACTATACATTATTGGCGGCACTCGTACTAGCAACACCGTTATCTTCTATCGGATGCTACTACTAATTATACTTAACAACATCCTATTCCTAATACATACATTAATGAAATAGAAATTTTGGAGGAAAATTTTAGTGTCGACAGTCCCCCATTGTGTAATTTACATATTTTACATGTGAGGGTGTATTTGATAAACCAATATAAGGCACGACTGGATAAATGGTACAATAGGATGCGCATAACATTTTAAAATGAATGGCGTATACCTAAGGAGCTTCCTAGAGAATTTGGGGATCAGGAAAAGTTTGTAGTGATGCAACACTTTAGCTTTGCGTGATTTATGATGGCCAATGGAGAAATGGGGTCATAGTGTAAACTATCATTTGCATTCATAAAAAAATATTTTAAATGTGCAGTGAATAGAGTTAAGGATGCACAAAGGTTTACATTCATTGAAGAAAAAGGTAGATTTAAACTGGAATGCGTTACACACCACCTTTAGATATGCTATCAGGCCAACATACTATGAGACGTCTCAGCCAAATATCTTATATTTGAACCCGATGATGTATGTGACAATCAGAGGAATGATATGGAGGGTGTTTGTGGTGTTGCACCCAAAGATGAAGGATGGGGAAGAGATTAAGGTATGTGATTCCCATTTGACTCAACCAAAGAAGTGTATTTTGGAGATCCTAAAAAGAAGTCAATAGGAGTCCTCAGTTGAAGAAGAAGAAGAAGAAAATATTGTGCCAGATCAAGGGTGCAAAAAAGGGAAGCAATATAAAAGAAGGAAGTACAACGAAGGCGTAATATCCTCTCAACCAACTAAGGTAAGTCCACTAAGGACTAAGAAGGGAAGCGCAGCAGCCCAAGTGATTTTTGATGATGAGGAGTACCTAGAAGAGAAGGTAGCAGAAGAGTTTGGGCATTATAATTCCACACAAGAAGACAAAGCAAGAGCCACCAATAGACGTGGAGCATATCCTAGAGAAAGGGGAAGAGGGAAAGCAGCATAGAATCCCATGTAGGGAGAAAACACCAATACACATGGAGGAGATGCGCAACACCCAGGAAGAGCCCCAGGATGAAAAGGAAGGTGATGATTCATATGTTATAAGGGAAGACAAGGGCACTAGACGTGAGACTAGTATAGGGTCATTCACACCATGGAAGCTGCAGACTAAGGCTAAATGGGTAAGGAAATGAAGAACTCCCCAAGCACCACATATACCTTTTATTGATGATCCTACAAAGGTGTTGAGGGTGATATTTTAGAGCACAATCACTATGGAGAAGTTGTTTGGATGGGACCTAATAGACAAGGAAGGAGGGATTTCACATAGAAAGAAGATGTTATCGTGGAGTATGTGTACACATGTGAAAGATCCAGAGTTTAAGATTAGCAAAAGGTCCTACTCCATGGTGGAGTTGAAGAAGTAGTCGAGGAAAGATTACAAGATTTTTGACCCCACTAGGTTGATCGATGAGTAGGCGTACAACACCTTGAATATGAGTAGGCGTACAACACCTTGAATAAGTTTATAGTGGAGGTTACGCACATGAACCTTGACAAAAGTGGCTACCACGAGGCTCATGGTAGAAGACAAGAGGAATAAGGAGTGCAAGATTAAAGAGTTTAAGAATGATATCAAAGGGGAGTAGAAACACACAAAGGAAGCCTATGACAAGGAGGGGGTCATTGGTGAAATAGATTACAGGTGCATGCCCCACCTTGGTGAGCCAAACTCGAAGTGAGTATAATGATGAGATGAAGTACCTTGAGGAATTGGTTTAGATGTTGCTCCTAAACATCAAGAGTGGTGCAGGGCCATCAATAGAAGAATTGGCCAAGGAGAAGGAAAAGAATAAAGCATCTGTGGAGGCCAAGATAGTTGAGCTTGAGGTTATATTCAAACAGGTCATAGAGGCCAACAACAAGGAGGAATTGTATTTTTATATGTTCTAAAAGAGTGACCCTATTCTCAGTGTGCTTGTCACAAAATAAGAAGCAAAGCTTAAGGCAATACAAGATAAGTAACTAACCAATAAACTTGAGTGTACAAAGGTCATGACAGAGGTATCAGTGCAAAAGGAACTAATAAAGGCCATGAGGGATATATTGAAGTTTTGGATCAAACATATCCAGCTCTTGGTATTGGAACGTAAATATATGTTGGAGGGGGGTGACTGTAGAGTTGAGTGTCATCAAAGAAATCCAAGTGAGATTAGATGAAGTGGTGCCTGACCGAATTCTAGGCATTATAGAGGAGGCACCCGAAAAGGCCACAAAGGAGCTCGCAGAGTGGAAGAAAATAGAAGATGAATTGAGCATGGAGTTTCTAGGGCTCTTCCAGTAACATGAAGCTTAAGGTAGCTTATGCACAAGTTTGAAAGTCATTCTTTGGTTCATTGTGTTTTTGGAATTATTCTTTATTCTTTGAACATTCTTTTATTCATTCATTCTTTGGAGAGATAAGTTAGGTGATACATTACTAAGGACAGACAATGTGTAGACACAAAATCATGCACTTGGGTACATTTCTAGGTCCTAATTAAATATTACTATTTATATGATTCCTAAGTGATAAAACGAGTAATTGACATCTATCTTTGGTATCTTTTATGTCTTTTTGGTTTCCTCTTTGATATTGCACACCCCACAACCCAATCTAGTCTTCATTTCTTTATCTTTCATGACTTTGGACACCAGCGCCTAGGCGCCCTTGACATCTTCATATCTTATTCACCTCTTTTATGTCTCTTTTATCTTTTAGTAAAAATACTAGAGTTTTGTTAAGGGTCGAAAAGCCTTTTAGTTTTCAGGGTCCGAAATGGCGAAACAAAACCCAATCTTTTAAATTTAAAGCTTATGTGACCATAAAAATGACCAAGCTCTAAGGATCCTAGAGGGATCATGAGTACCTAAGAGTTGCAAAATGAATTCTAAGAGCATTAAAGTAGTGCTTGATGTACTCTCTACATAACAAGGGACAATATACGACTTTGACATCTTTTTACATGCATGCATAGTTTTGCAGGGGAAGTTTTGCAAGTCTTTGGAAATTCACATTTTCTAACTTTGCAAGTTAGACACTTGTGGTTGTTTTCGCACAAGAGATTCATCTAGGGCATGATCTCGCGAAACACACACACACACACAGCACACAAAAGAACTACACCCTAGAGTCTAGATATGTAGTGTAGGTTCTTGGTCGTACATAGTTGATGAGTCTTTGTAAGGTAAGTGTCACGAGGTGTTGTTTTATTGATTGCACTCCCCATCTAAGTTAAAATATCCAATTGTTTGAGCTTTCTAATAGTTTAATATTTTTATTTTATTAGGAAATGAATAACCAAATTATATGAAAATTATAACAGATAAAGGTAAGGAGACCATGTCTAACAATGAACATCCGTAGTAGAAGAGGTGCTCCCAGTTGTTTGCAATCGATCCATTGAGTGGCCACATGACCAATGTCTACGATTTCTAGTCTCTGATATGCATGTAGATTCTTTCACCCAATACTAAAGCTCCGAGGCATTTGGAATACAATATCTGATCGAAATCTTATTGCATTTGTTGATGGGCCAATACTTCCAAGGCTCTCATTTTAGCACCAAGGGGGATGTTGGCAAGGCAAAATGGCCTCCATCAAGAAAAATAAACCCACACATTGCCACAAGCGTATCAGAAATGCCTAAAGATGGAGGTCCTGTACTGTATTCCTTGCTACCCCCCTTTACAGGGAAGGAGGATCCAGAGGTTGTGGATTTTGGCCGAACTACTAAAATCACCCTAATAGCTGAACCGTGTTCCAAAGCTTATTTTGGACGTATCTTGGGGATATTTAAATCTTCCATTACATTATCGATAGTTTCTATACCCTATTCTACAAGCCCATTTCATGCATATCCTGCAACAATATTGTATACAAAACCACGTTGATATGTAAGACATTCTGATCAATTTGTGACTATCTATGCTTCCACATTTGTTGCATACACGTGTACCAGAGCATTTGCAAACTACAACATCTGATTGTATCTTGCTTTGATGGAAACCCTACTCTAGAGCTCTATTTTGGCATGTGTGGATTTTGACAAATGTAATGATTCCTTGATTGTTTGTTGCACAAGTGAAACAATGTGATTGTCCCAGAGGATAACCAATTTTCTGTGAAAGGTGCCCCCGAACCCCCTTACTATAGAGCCCATTTGACTTTGACTGAAATCATTTTTATAATACACTTTAAGAGGTGTCAATACCCCATTCCAAATCTCTTATATTTGCGTATACAAGAAAAATGCTAAGGAAGGTAGTTAAATATTGAAGGTAGAGGTGTCAATAGCAGTTGCAGAAGAGTTTTGTACCCACATTCCATAAACCAATTGAGCATACCTGTGTAAGCATTTCTATTTTGTTTTAATTTTGCCTCCAAATTTCTCCATTCTTGGAATGCCCTGTTGTAACTAACCGACTACCACTACAATTACAACGTTATCTGCGCTTTCTCAGTTGGTTTTGGCCCTCTAGATCTGAAATAAAGCGTTTGTATCATCTTGGACAGATGAAAAAAATATGAGGTTCCAAAAACGTCCATATTGGTAGACTATGTTCAGGAGATAATTCCCTTGTCAAGTGTTATGGTGGTGTTCGGCTTTAGAATCACTATGCCAACCCATAGCTGCATTTACTAGAAGGAATTCCAAAGTCTTTGCATGGATAAATTTTGTGCATAGGAAATTAAATGATACTCAACCCCACACACTATTAAAGCTGACCTCCTCATGCAATTGGATTTTATTCAATTCTTTTATTTATTTATATAATCTTTTATTTGTTCCTCTTTGTGTGTGTGTGTAAATTGTGTGTGCATATATATCTTATATTATTTAATTTATATATAATAAATTTCACCGGCTATTGTTTTACTTTGCTAATTCTTGTTAATAATCCCTCTTTTTTTGCATCAAGATTAAATCCCATGGAGTTCCACAACATACATATGACAATTTAGGAAACTCTATACCTATGCATGATTGGTTAAAACAATATCTATTTCCAGCCAAGTTCCCGACTAAGAAAAACTAACGAACAGAAATGGAGGTGTACGCTCCGAAAAAATCAAGTATTTTTTCTTCTCTGTTGGTATCTTGGTGTGTCATCCCTGACTCCATCTACCTCTCCATCTATGTTCTTCATTAACAAGGATTTCTTCAAAGGACATTTGCTTCCAGGTTTTTTTGGTTCAACGAACAAATCAGGGATCCACTACTCTTCTTCCTCTTGGGAAATGAATGGGGCATTACATTCCCAATTTTCTTATACTGAGTATCATCCAAAATGCTATTTAACCTGCCAATGTGAGATATGAGGGTAAATCTAATGAACAAAAAAACGATAAATGAAAGATTCACATTTCACCAGTGCTCAAGACATACTTATTGCAAAAGTGTGACCTTACTAAAGAGGGATTAGTTGATCCAGATCAATTGATTAGTGTATAATGAACAGTGAGGAGATATCTAGTTTGGGCATCATTATCTACCTTTGCATGCATTTACTCTAATTTGACCCATAAGGGCTGATTTATAGGAGAGATCATTGGTGAGATATCCATATAACACTATCCAATCAATGATTCTAGTTTATTTAATTTTGTTGGTTCCGAACAGAAACTAACATAAAAATACCACACAAGGGTCAAAAACAACACTAATGGTTCACAAGACATCATGATATCTACTTTCACATCTATATCACATCACAAGAACTCAACCGAACCAAGGAAGAACATACATATCCGTCAAAACATATTACTTATCATAAATGCACCCAACACAATACTACTCATAACAAACAAATATTATAACAACATGAAATTCCCCAATGGTGCACATACAAATGTTTCACACAACCTCAAAAACATAATTATAGCTACATAGTGTGAAGATGGAAGCAATATCACAAGACATAACCCAGACTCACAAGAGTACACGGGTAAACCATAATACCAATACCATACTCCTCACATACATCACAAAAAATCTCCATATACGTCCTAAAGTATCAGAAAATATCTTGATATACCTCCCAAAACATAAAAAAAAACCCATATGACTCACAAAGAATCACAAAATACTCCATATGCCTCCCAAAGTATCACAAAAAAATAGCCTCCAAGTTCACTAATCACACACACACAAGTCTCATATCCCTCCCTTAAGTCTCTTATTTCTTTGTCATGTATCTTATCCCTCCCTCAAGTATCTTATCTCTCCCTCAAGTCTCTTATCTATCCATCAAAGAGGTTGGTTACCCTATGGCCCTAGGAACATAGAATATAGACACCCCTAACCCAAGGGACATAATAACTTGTGGTTCAACAACCCGCTAGTTATATGTAACTCCTTGGGGCGTACCCCCCATATAACGAAGTGGATCCATAGTTTCAACCACTACACGGTTAATCCCATGCCCATATTCCAACACATTCCAAAATTAGAATTAGCATAAAAATCCTTTTCAAATGCCAAGTGGAAAACTCCCAAGCCTTGGGCTAGGCTATAAACAAAATTAAACTTGAAACGTAAATTTAAAACAAAGCAAAAAAAATAGCTAAATAGCTATACTTAGTGTGAAAATTCACATGTTATTGTAACAACAAAATAAAATTACCAAAATATAAGAACACATCAGTCAAGAAAATAGTTGGTTCTGACAAGAAAAGAGATAATGATCGATTTATGAATGAAATACTTATAGAGAAATAACACATTATAGACACTATGTGGCCTCATACAACCACTAAAGGGGTACTCATAGAGTTTCTATCACTTGGACATAAATCCTCAACTTATAAAATAACACATCAAATAATTCAACTATCATGATCTCTACATGAGTCAGCCCTCCTTACTCCCACATGGCTCAACATAGTCAAAATCACATAGGATTATTCGATGGAAAAACCAATAGGGAGAGACAAAGGGGATGCTAATTTGTATAATATTAGCCTAAGGTGGTGCACATCCATAATATACTAAGAAAGCTAGAAGTATACTAAAAATATAGAAGTGGGTTTTCAGTATATATGAAACTCCACTTCCTAACTCGTATTCAGATCAAGATTATGAAAACCTGGTCCACACCTCCTCTCTCCTAACATACACTCTTAACAATTGTTACCCTTAGGTTAATCTAGTGTAAGTTTCACAACATAACACATGAATACGTCACTAACACAATGGTGATTCACACACATTAACCATAGTTTCTTATGCATAGTATATATAGGGTATAGCACAATCATTACTTTCACACGTTAAAATACATTTTGTTTCCATATAATGCACCTAAAATGTAATTACTATACAATAGGGGTCATATAATCACCATATGACCCTAATTTATGACATGAAAAATAAAAAATTACATGAATTATATGTATGATGAACACACTAAAAAACATTACAATATATAGGCAATTGAAATATAAGAGGGTGACACAAATGATTCATCACAACATGGTAGTGACATGACAATAGAATCCAATTCATGATACACTAATTTTCATTCAACACATCAGCACACTTACATATCGTAGAATAAAAAGACACTCCAAAACTCCGCAATCCAAAATAATATTATTTTCACACACACCAAGGAGACACATCACAAGTGAACTCCTCATTGAATCCATGAAAAGGAGTGTGAATACTCTCGTCAAAATCACATAAACAGGATACCAAACACACACTAAGTGACTTATACCACAGGTGCATTCCTAATATCACAATTACAACATCAGTCACATTACTCTTTCAATCTCCATCACCACCATGAAAAACCATCACAACTCTAATCTTTCCCAGATTTTTGAGAGCATGAACCTCACTCTGATACCCAATGTAATTCCCACATTATACACACACAAATACAACACTAAAATACCATAATAAATTTTTTTGACTTACATTATAGATTACACGACACTACAAAAGATCACTTAGGAAAACACACAACACATGATATGTTTGCACAGCATTAACCCACATGGATAACATGAAAACACATGATGCACATCAAGACCATTTTTTAATCTAATGATAGGGCACAATGTAACAACTCATGTACAGTATAAACATAAAGATAAGGTCTTCCCACAACATGATACTTATAGAATTTAATAGTTATTATAATGATGATTCAATCTTTACCTTAAATTCTAGAAAGAATCATAATATGTGCATCATACATTCCTTTTCATGTTACTTGATTTCCTTTTATAGTGTTTAACATTTAACTTATGATGTAACCATTGACAACTATTGCACTTGTGCAAAAATGGGCAACTCGAAACTTCATTACGATGGATATTATTGGTGAAGTATACCTAAAGTCTTGGGGAGTTTTATTCAGAGAATATTGGAGCTTACTGTTGAAGTAATTAATGATTGCAAGGAAGTTGTAGCTATGTGTGCTGTCACAAAATATAATAGTTCACACAGTCTACAATTTCATGACTATCTTCAGCAAAAGAACACAAAACGTCAAAGGAAAGCTGTGTTATCTTGATGAAGACATCCAATTGCAGAATAGATGAAATGCTATGTTATGGGACACCAAACGTAGTTACAAATTGTAGATAAATCAAAGTTCATTACTGGATGTTACATGTATTCTTTAATGTTCTTTGCTTTATGATTAAGACATTCAATTATATTACTAAGTTGTTTAGTTCATCATACAATCCATATAAAAAAGCAGAAATGTAAAAAGAAATACAAAACTCAATTTCACAATTCAATGTTTATTCAAAAGGAATTTCAAATGTTCCCACACAAGTTATGGGATGTAACTAGAAAGTAAAGTACAACTACTGAAACATAAGGGTACACATGCATGAAAGAGAAAATAGAGGAGTATGAGTGAACCCATCAATTGCCTTGGGTCTTCCCCTTTGGCTGATGTTGATTCATCTTCAACTTATTCCCTCTTCATATTCATCACTTGGAAGTACTATACCTGAAAAGAAGAAAAGAGGAAGATTATCAGTTAAGAGCTCAAGGTTAATCCATATTCCTATATTGTCCTAATTTCATGCATATGAATCTCTTAACAACTAGAGATATATATTACTTGAATATATTGACTGCAGAATCAAAAATCATACATGATTTGCTCAATCATGCCAAAGAAGGAGAAAAAAGGGTTGTAATAAAACCATGGACATAAGACAGGCAAAATAGCCTAAATATTTTCTAAAAATATAATTCCTTAAGTGTGCAGGTACAGAGTTGCAGTAATTAGAAGAAAATAAATAGATTTCTTATGTTCTTCATATTAATAAAAGGAATTCCATCCTATGGTACATGTAGTAGATAATTAATAAGTGTATGATTCCTGATTTCAACTAAAGAAGAATGAAATTTTGAGAAAATGGGTACATTCAGCATGACTGAGACAAGGATCTATAATCAATTGCAAATATTCAAAAATGGAGCAAACCCTATCTAGGAATTTAGAGCTTAAAAGGAAATTGCCATAATGAGTAATCGACTCAGAGAACAATGTTGTTGACAGATATAAAACCCCTTATCAATCAAGCAAAGTGGAAAAATCAGTATTAATGTTTCAAAGATGAAGATAGCAGAGATGAATCAAAGAGAGTTAGCTCAATGAGTTAGGAGATGAAGTCCCAATGATAATGGTGGAATCATCATCATGTGGAGATTACAATAAAAAAAACGAAGCTTATAATATTTTTCACAATGATTCAACAATCTATACACAAAGGACCATGAGCTCACAAACCTCAAAAATGGCAGTCATAGAATCTTCAAGAAGCTTCACTAGACATAGATGGCGTTAAAGAATTTTTTTCCAGGGAAAAGCCAACTTGAAGCTAACCAGTTGGAAAAATAAAAATATTGTAGTATAAGCCAACCCAGAACTCCAAGTGATCAAAATGGTGGCTGTTAAATAAAAGATATTTCAAAATCCAAAGCTCAACAGAACAATAGATGCTCAATAAACCGATGACCCAAAATATCGAAGCAAACCACCATGGTATTTTTTACAGATTTCCTTTAGCTCGGTTAGAGCTTGAGAATGAAAATATGAGAAGATTAGGGTATGAGTGTTTTACATCAAATCAATAGCCATGAATCAAAGTGATCCATGCTTAGAATTGATCACCAAAATCGATTCAAACCCCAAAGCTTGAACTCATTAAAATGGCGGGTCTTTTTGGAGAACTTAGAATCTTTTCATCATTTTGTAAAAGTGTAAATTGACCCATAGGCCCTGATGAAATCTAATTATGTGGAAAGGGGTGGGGCCCTTTTTCTGTTTTGAGGATTTTGGCAAAGGGCGTAAAATTCATAAAATGGTCCCGCAGCCCCGCTCATGTTAAAGGAAAAAGTCAAAATGTTGAGCCCGCATCAAAAGAGTCAAATAGGAGAAATGGACCATTGGAATGTTGTTTTCCTTTGAAACTTTTTAAAAAAGGGAGCAAAGTTTAAAAATGCTCCATGGCCCCGCTGAAGCATCAAAATTCAAATATTGAATCAAAATTCAAAATGGAGCGTGGACCAGGAGCAATTTAAGAGATTTGAACCTTTTTGAAAGGAGCAAAATTTAAAGTCACCGCGACCATAATGAAGACTAAACATGTCCACGAATTCAATAATCAAAGTAGAGCCATCGGGTAATTTTAAAATTTTAAGCCTTTTTCGGAAAAAGGGAGCAAAGTGATCAAAATAAGCTGCAAATCCCGCTTTGACCACTATTCAGACCATCAAAATCCCACAAAAGCGGAAAGGGTGGGCCAATATTCCAAAATTTTTTGATTTTGAAACTTTAAAACATGTTTGAAAAGATAGGATTTTGAACATGACCCCGTAATGTTTTATAAAGACACATGTGGGGCCCAAATTAGATGTAATAAAGGTAGCTCAAATGTTAAAAAATGCACAATCTTCTATCAGAAATGGAAAAAGAAAGTTTTCCAAGCTCGTTTTTAGTTCACATTTTTCAAACGTGGACAACTCTTACAAAATGATGCACAGACAAAAGCTTTACAGAAACCTTTAATCACTCTTGAACATCAACAATGGCAAAAAATTTTATCAGAGCTTTGCTAGCTCGAATGGAGCTCAACAATGACAAATACCAAAAATGATTAAGTTTGTAATAACTCTTTGCACCTTAATTCGAGTCTCGAGTTCACTAGATTAAACCATGGTTAGAAAGTGCTGAATATTATCATCTACAAATGGATAAGGTTGCATGCCTTTGCAAAAGAACAGATGAACAAGAATACGAATTTGCATGTACAAGGAAGAAAACTTGCTCATCAAGTCAAAACTTATTTTTAGCAAATTATCACTCATGCTTTTCTTAAAAATAGAACAGTCAACTACAGTTGACTGATGTAACCAATGGTTGTTAATAGCTCTTTGTATTTGCATGTTATATTTTTATTCCTTTATTTATTAATAGATGAAGGATAAAAATAGGATGCATGGGCGAGTACAATTTTTAGAAACTATTTTAGGAAGTGTGGCAAATAATTTTTCTATATATTGTGTGCCTTGGCAAAACATAAAGCAGTTAGAGGAGGACTTTTAGATACAAGAGTGCTGAAGCAATTTTCTGCCAGTTTTTCCCTTTGAATGTGAAGTATTTTCTACCTTTCCAATTATTTGCAGTCTTGTGTATGTTTCCATTAATCTTGTGAATTTGAATTCCCTGATTAATCATCTTACCCTATTACAAATTCAGTAATTTTTGCATGATATTAATGTGTATGTGTAACTTAGTAGTATTGTTGTGATTTTATCCCTCAATACATCAAAGTGTTTACCCTTAATTATCTTCAGAAAAACTATTGGCTTGTGCATCAAAAATCCTTTCCATATCAATTGTACATGTACTCAGTCAAATACCCCATACAAGTTTGGTGTATCACCTCAGTTTTAATTTCATTTTATAGTCATCTTTTACCCTTAAACCCCCAAAAATCAGTTTAGGATACATCAATAAGGAACCGGCCTTGATACCAGAGACTCACCTCAAAATAGGTATACCCACAGACCTGAGGTGTTTCCATTGTATCTACAAAAGAGAGAGAAATTTTGTAAGCTTAGAACACCTGCAGTCATCTCTCTAGAGGGTGCACTTTCAAGAGATAACAGTTTTTGGCATGCCCAATGGGACACTCACATCTAAAATTTTCACTTTTCAAAGGTGTTTCATCATTCAAAACATAGATCAGACACCATGTATACCCATTTTTGAAGGAACTACTATTGATGAATTTTGAAATTGAAGATTCTGAGTGCATAATTCATCTGGCAACTCCATAAATCTGATTTCAGATCAATACCTATCTTTTTAACTTTACCAATTTTTCAGCTAGCAAGTTTTAGGTATTTTCAAGAAAATCAGATCCGTTATTTTTCCATTATCAGTTGTTTTTGATGAGTAGCAAACTTGTTTTTCATAGTTTCAATATTTTATGAGGTTCTATAGCCATGAACTCTCATTTTAAGAATATTATCAAACCAAACTAGTAATTCTTTTTATTCACCATTCTCCTTCAACATCAATTTTATAACCCCTATCAGAATGAATATCCTTATAACCCAAACCTTCCATACAAAAAAAAATGATTATCAATATGAGGAACTATGAATGTTCAAGTACCATAGTTATGCAAAGGGTTATGTGATATAAAGGGAAGATGTATGAATTGAGTTTATGAATTTAAACAATCAAGCTATCAAGAATATGAGAAATCATTAGGAAAGATCTGAGGGAATTTAATAGATTCTTAGAATCAACAATATTTAGCAACACTATTTTCAACTTTCAATGAACAAATTGAGAAATCAAAAGTAATGAAGAATGATAGGTGTCAGGATAGGGAACCCTGTCAATGGGATGTTCCTGCTTACCTTCCCTATCAAAATTCAGTGCCTATAAATTCTCCTTGCCAACAAATGTAGCCTATTCTTCAATTTCAAAATTACCAAGTTGTTGCGATTCCTATTTTTTCTACCCCACAATCACATAATAAAGTCAAAGTTAAGTTTCCAAGTTGGCATTTAGAAGCTGTTCTAGAAGAAAATTTCATACCCCAACCTCTTGTCCAAAATTTTCTTCTTGAAACTGAAATTGAGCCCACTCCTACTCCTTTACACATACTTCCATTCCAGGAAAGAGAGAATCAACAGATCAAGAAGGAGGTTTAATTAACAAAAGACAACAACTACATGGAATTTTTGCAAAACTTGCATGGATGGGTGTCAAAGTTTTAATTGGATTTTATTCAAGAATTGGAAAAAGAAACCATGCAAAAGTTAAAATCTATTTTTCCAAAAGATCAAGAACAGTTGTAAGATGATCAAGAAACTGCATATTCTTAGTGTAGTGTACATGAGGGCACCATACTCACGAAGCTTATAGCCATATCACAAGAGGATAGATCAATTTTGAATAAAAAGGAGGTTGAAATTCAAATAAATTGTGTTTCAAATTTACATGCATGAAGATTGTTGATTTCTTGTCAGATTTAGAAAACTGCATAAGTGAAGAATAACCTATGGAACTCACTGATTTTTCAATGTCAGCATTCAATGAACCTCTAGTGTAATTTTCCTATACATTGAAAAGAGGAAGAAGAGTGCTATCAAAACAGATCTTTAGCCCTCCTTGAATAACAAGACAACACTTTGGGATCCATTAGAGATTGTCTCAGAACAACATGTTGTTCAAATCAGATCTTGTGGAGAAAAACTAGACAATTTTGATCTTACGGATTTTATGTCAAACTAGAATAATCAAGATGAAAGATCAGTTGTGGTATAATAGTTTGAAGGAACTGAAGTATGTTCAAATCGGTTTCAAAATGTCCAAAAGGCTTATTCAGAGCAACAACTTCACATAAGTACCTATGAAAATGAAGAATATGATGTTCAATTTTTTGAGTGTACCATGTATCTGGATAGTTCCTATGAAGAAGAAGATAATGATCTTTAGTATTTAGACTGCATAAAGGATATGAACAATGCAGAATCATTCAACAAAATTTTTGAAAGATAACTTACAATAGTCATTGAAAAGCACCTTATAGAGAAGAAGAATATCTCAAACCAGTTTCAAGATGAGTTATAGAAGTTGGAAGACACAGAAAAGCCTCCAGGACAACTTCGGAAAGAGCTCATTGTTTAAAATTATATTAATGATTCAAATCAAATTCTCCTTCAAAATTGTCAGCAATTTTATTGTGAAAGTGGCCTTGTTCTATTCGGTATCAAGATTGATTTTCACCCAGCTACAATATTGTACCATATTTCATGCTTTTCTTGGAGCACAAAAGTGATTATCTGTTCTCAATAATACAAGCCTCAAGTCAACCTCTTAGAAAAATTACAGATCAGATAGAGGTGCTTCCTATTTCTTGGACTAATCTGATGAGTGAAATAAAGGTACATATCTTACCTTCAACTTTGACATTTTGTTGGTTTCTAGAGCTGAATTCATGGCCTTCATTTTGGAGAAAGGGAATCTCTTTTTCACTGCCTATTTGAGGTTTTGTTTAGCCTCATTTGCTGCTAGATAGAGTAGGGTAGACTATGATTTCCCTTTCAATAAGTGTAGTTCCTGCACATTGCAATGTTTTTCAATTCAATAAAGTACATTCATGCATGTGATTTGGTTTACCAAATCCTTTCTAGTTTTAGTTTTTTTTGGAAGGGTAGGACCTTCAGGAAGGAAGAATTTGATTACATGTTTTTGAATCCATTTCCCAATGGACCAAAAAAAGGAACTGGTTTACAAGGTAGTAGGTAGCTTTCCTTGCAGGATTGCCAGAAATGTTGACAATTTTTACACTTGTGCAAAATTGGGCAACTCAAAAATTCGTTACGATGGATAGCATTAGTGAAGTATACCTAATCTAGGGGAGTTTTTTAGAGAATATTGTACTTGTTGAATTAATTAATGATTACATGAAATATGTAGCTATGTGTGCTGTTACAAAATATAACATATCACATAGTCTACAATTTCATGACTATCTTCAGCAAAAGAACTCAAAGCCCCAAAGGATAGCTGTGTTGTTTTGATAAAGACAACCAATGGTGGAATAGATGAAATGACAGGTTTTGGAACAACAAACATAATTGCAGATTGCAGAAATCGGAGTTCATTACTGGATGTTACAGGTATTATTTAATGTTCTTTCCTTCATGATTAAGACATTCAATTATATTACTGAGTTGTTTAGTTCATGATACAATCCATATCAGAAAGTAAAATGTAGAAAGAAATACACAACTCAATTTCATAATTCAATGTTTTATTCATAAGGAATTTCAAATTGTTCCCACACAAGCTGTGGGATGTAACTGGAAAGTAAAGTACAACTACTGAAATAAGATGTACACATGCATGAAAGAGAAAATAGAGATGTATGAGTGAACCCATCATTGCCTTGGTCTTCTCCTTTGGTTGATGTATCTTCATCTTCAGCTTATTCCCTCTTCATCTTCATCACTGGAAGTACTGTACCTGAAAAGAAGAAAAGAGGAATATTATTAGTTAAGAGATCAAGGTTAATCAATATTCCTACATTGTCCTTTTTTGTGCACATGGATCTCTAATAATAGGAGATATAGATTACTTGAAGATATTGAAGATCAAAACTACATACATGATTTGCTCACTTAGAAAGAAGGAGAAAAAAGAAAAAATGAAGGATAAAAATAGGTTTTTCTCATGGTTGTTAACACCTATTTGTATTTGTATGTTCTTTTTTTATTTCTTTATTTATTAATAGATGAAGGATAAAAATACGATGCATGGGTGAGTACAATTTTAGCCTGTTTTAGGCAGGGTGGGAAATATTTTGTTATATATTGTGTGCCTTGGTAAAGCACAGGGGGAGTTAGAGGAGTAATTTCAGATACAGGAATGCTGAAGCAATTTTCTGCCAGTTTTACCCTTTGAATGTGAAGTATTTTCTGCCTTTCCAATTATTTGCAGTCATGTGTATGTTTCCATTAATCTTGTGAGTTTGAATTCTCTAATTAATCATCTTACCTGTTGTAAATTCAGTAATTTCTACATTATATTAATTTGTATGTGTAGCTTAGCAGTATTGTTGTGATATTATCCCTCAATAAATCAAATTTTTTACCCTTAATTATCTTCAAAAAATTGTTGGCTCGTGCATCAAAAATCCTTTCCATATCAATTTTGCATACACTTAGTCAAAGACATCATACAAGTTTGGTGTATCTCCTTAGTTTTAATTTCATTTTTTCAATCGTATTTTACCCTTAAACCCCAAAAATTAGTTTAGGATACATCAATAAGGAACTGATCTTGATACCGAAGACTCACCTCAAAAAAGGTATACCCACAGGGCTGAGGTGTTTCCATTGTATCTACGAAAGAGTGAGATCCATTTTGCAAGCTTAGAACACCTGCAACCATCTCTCTATAGGGTGCACTTTTGAGAGATAATAATAAGTCATTAAATAAGGATAATCTTTATTATGTCAATTACTTTTTTAAGTCATTCATTTGTTAATAGGATGTTTATTTACACACAAGGCTATATATATACCAACAAGGATACTTGGTATTATCCCTAGGATTCAGTCCTAAGCACATGCATCTTGATCTTATATCATACGTTTGTTACACAATGGATCCAGTGTAAGTACAAAGGAGGTGAAATTCACATTTTTGTTTAAGGGTTTCAATCATTTTTCTTTCATTCATTTATAATTTGATAATTGAGTTAGTACAAAAGAAGGATTATAGGAAATAACTGATTTATCCATAGTAAGAGGGCTTAATTATGTTACAAGGAAGATCATGTTAGTATTTTTCATATGGAATAAGATCCCATGATTTCAATTCACAAGTTACAACATCTATTATAATTTTACTATATTTATGCTCCAAGAATTAATTAGGGATTCGAAGGAACTTAACACAGAAACATACTTACTTTTGTTTCTAGATTAGGTTCCTTGAGTATCGTTTATGACCAACTTAAGAAATTTTTTCCCTAACAAGGTTCGTATGCATTTCGTAATGAATTGTGTAGCCTATTTGTTAATAGGGACATTTGTATGCTCATGAGACTACTAGTCCTTCTCTTAGGGTTTCATGTCAAGAATATGATTACATGGTTTCACATCATACATTCACTAAAAAATAGGACAAGGGGAATAATAAGAGAGAATAGTCCTTCATTTAAAAGGTTAAGAGTGACATTAAATTTTACATGATGTGGATACCATTACTCACCACAAGATGGTGTAAACATGTTAAAAGGATGATATACATTTCACCTTTCTCCAAGCACATCACCTTTTGGTTAGATTTTCACAAACTAATAATAAATTAAAAAGTTGTTAAGTTTCACAATTAAATCTTAGTATTGCATCATAGAACCCAAATGAAAATTGAGATTGGGTATCGAGTTCATTTATAATCCAAACTCTTAAGGGTGATTTTCAAGGTAAGTTGGTGATCTTAACCATTGAACATGAGTATCGGTCCAAGAGGGTTTTACACTATGTTTAATGTTAGTTTCCCATGGAGTACTACCTTAAGAGAACACAATATCCTTACTACACTCACGATTACCAGTCCTAGGAGAGAACCACATGCTTCAGTAAAATTTTAACCACGTCATTTCTAACTGTCAGGTTCACGATGATGTTGCTAAGCATACTAGGTATGAAAATCCACTCAAGCTTGGGATATTGTTTACTTAAGGTAGAAGGTTTTCTCAAGTGTAAATATTTAAGTTCACTCAAAGGTTTTAGTTTCTTCCTTGCTAAGAAAGATCATGTGAGAAAGGTAGATACACACAATTTTAAAACTAAGGTTAAAATTTTTATTAGATTTATTTGCTACTTTTCCAAGGTAATTAGCACATTAAACTAGAGCTCGCATCATAATTTTCACCTTTGGGAAATTGAAGGTGGAAAATATTTGGTGAATATCCCCATAACCACTTTCGCAAGACACATAAATTTTTTGAGGTTTATGTTCAACATTTTCACTAGATACAAGCTTTCATTTTCAAGTCATGTGACAATAAAGTTGTTGTTATACGAAAACAACCGCGCTTCTATACAACTACAAAATTCAAGTCTCCCATCATGTCGTGTGTCAACAAAGCAAGATTCTCACGTGTCAACAACCTTCTATTGTACATCAAAAACATACTGCCGTGCATCAACAACCTTCTATCGTGCATCAACAACATGCCCTATAAGTTCACGATACTTGATGCACTGGTACCTCAGTAAGCTAGTAATACGTTAGTAGTTTACTACCCGAAAAATCACCTAGGTTTATACATGTGACATTTTTAAGAGGTTTGTAAATCCAAGCCCTAAAATAAATATACCATAAATTTTAGGTGAACAAGAAACTGACCTACTAAAAAAACTAACCTTTTCAATTTTCCTAAAATGGAATAGTCACCAAGTTACGAATATTTGTCACTAAAAATTCCCTTAGGTCAAGTTAATGCTTAATGTGAATCTCTACATAATAAAGGAACACAAGTGACATTTGACATCTCTTTTATAGGGTTGAAAGTGTTCTTTTGAAAGTCTCTAGAAATTGTGTTTTTCTAACTTTGCAAGCTAGACAAAAATGGTTCTTTTAGTTAACTAAGATAGATCTCACGAAAACCAATGGAAACGAGCACCAAGTTTTAACACCCTGGGTTTAACAATGCATGAGGTTGTGGTCGCAGCACAGTTGAGAGTCAAATTCTAAGTCGGTAGCAAAATTAAAAGATTATCTTTTACTAATTCCACTAACCATATTCTTAAAATATCCAATTGTTTGAGTATATAATAGTGTAATATATTTATTTTATTGTAAATGAATAACCAAATTATAAGAAATAAAGGTAAGTGTTATCCCAATTTTTCCCCCTAGAAAAATTGACCAAACATGACCCTACACAGGAAGAAATCTAAAGGTCAGTTATGTCGTACGAGCCCACATTTTGAATCCAACAGTCAGGTTGCAAGCAGACTTAGAAATGAAGAAACTATAGGCTGAAAGGAGGCAAACAACATCATGGAGGCCAGAGGGTCTCAAGAGAGAAACAAGGAAAGGCTCAAATTCTTTGGGCTTCACAAATGATTCAGAGAGCGGGCCCAAATTGGCTAAGTATGGAAAAGATGATAGAGGCTACCAAGTGTCTCAACAAGTGCACCTTCAAGGGTCGAAGCCCAAAAGGTAGAGTCTTAAACAAGAACGAGCCTTTCACGTGTCTAGAAACCCCAAAAGGGACAAAGCCAGCCATTGAAAAGTCCAAATGAGTGGAAAGAACCACATGTTAGCTCGGCGTAATTTAAAAATTGAGAGCCCAAGGTGGAGACTCAAACTAGCGTCAGCTCTCCATGTGGTCAAGGTCCAACATAAGTCAAATGGCAGTGGGCCCAAATCAGTTAAGTATAAGAGTGTCGGTGAAAGGCGCCAAGTGTCTCATCAATGACACACATTCAAAGGTGCGACCCAAAGTGGAGACTTAAATGAGTGTGAGGCTTCCACATGTCTAGGGTCCGAGAAAGGCATCATCCTGAATCGGCTAAGTATCATAGACTCGTGGAAGGAGCCACATGTCAGCTGAGTGCAATCTTCAAAGGTAAATCTAAAAGCGAGTCTCCCAGACAAGCACTAGCCTTCCACGTGTCCCAAGTTAGAAAAGGGATAGAGTCGACAGTTGAAAAGTCAAGATGGGGTAGAGTCAGTGGAAGGTGCCATGTGCCTCAATGACACAAATTCAAGAGGGGTGGCCCAAGGGCCAGTCTCAAGTGAGTGTGGAGCTTCCACGTGTCCAAAAGTCAAAAGGGGACAAGAGTTAGCCATTTAAATTGACTAAGTACAGAAGGGTTAGTGGAAAGTGTCCATGTGTCATCCTAGCACAAATTCAAAGGTTAAAACTAAAGGGGGAGGTCTCAAATGTGCATTGAGCCTACACATGTCCCTGGTCAGACATATGCCCCGCCAAACAAAAGGGACTTAGCCAAAACAGAAAGGAACAAAACAAAGCTACAGAGGCCTCCACGTGTCTCTTTGGTGCAACTTCAAAAAACAAAATCCAAAAGTGGTCCCCAAATGCGCACCAACTCTACACATGGCCATGTTTCAAGTCAAGGCGGGTCGTTGGAGGTAGTTTGAAATTTTGTTTCCTAAGAAGGCGTAAAGTGTAAAAATGATCTGTACCTCCACCGACACCCAGAGGAGCCACGTGTCAAGGCCTAAATTACATGTGGGCCTTAGAGGGACTATTTTCCATATGTAGACCGGGGCCTAGGTAGGGAATTTTCACCAAAATGGAAAATGTGGACCAGCGGGAAGATGTTTCTTTGGGCTGAAACGAGACATTTTTACATTTTTGTGATTTTTGTGCAAAGGGTGCAAAGTGAATTTTGGGCCCATGGAGGATTTTAGGTGCTGTTCTGCTAAGCGGTTTTCACCATTTTTGTACGGATCCGACTCAAACATTCAAATGGGCATATCTTTTGATCCAGTGCTTGAAATTCAAAAAATTTGGCACCATTAGAAAGGTCTCGACCTTTTCTACACCATGGAAACCTGAAATTTTAATTTTGACAAGGTTAGGTGGGTGAGAATTAGGGGAAAATGTCTTCATGCCATTAATATGTGATTCAATTGCTTTAACAACTAGATCAGATTCAATTTGATCTGTCATTCTTCCTTCTTCGACACGCTGAACAGACATAGAGCTGTAGACTCTATAGATTGTGGGTAGATTTACAGGGGCATTGATGGCTAGTAGCTGAGCTCCAAATCAGGTTTCCCACCTCTTTTCTTCTCCTCTCTTCACTGCATCTATAAAGGTAAGAGCTTGGCTCATTGTAAAGGGTTGGACATTTTTGTTTTGCACCCTCCCTTCTTCCCTTGTCTGCAAGTGAATTTGTGGAGTTTTCCAAACCTCCCATTCAAGTTGTAATATAAATTTTTTTCCTCTTGGCTACTGTAATGTATTTGTATCAACTCTGGAGCAATAATATATGTCTGTGGATGATTCTCAACCCTCTCATGTGTTCATTGTTGTCTTCTGATCTCTCATTGCAGTTTGGTTATCTGTGCATGGTGGTTGTATTACATTTCTATGGTCTATGTTAAATTACAAAATGGGTGTTTAACATTCCTTTGGTGCATCACCTTGTTAGCTTAGGTTTATTTTCTTGCATCTTCTCAACCCTGTCTCCTTGGCAAGATAGAGTAGGTTTTAGAGTAGATCCTCTGCAATTTATTTGTGTGCACCTGAATAGAGGAATAGGAACTGGTACCTTCATCCGGAGAGCTCTCTCGATTTCAAAGTCCCACACTTTGAGAGATGCTCCATGTTATGCTATCACACTGAGAGTCTCAACCCATCGAGTTGCAGACATTCAGGGGTGTTGTGATTTTACACTAACAGTTTTGGCATGCCCAGTGGGACAAAGAGGTCTCCATTTTTATTGCAGCAAGATTGATGTGCACTTGTTGTAAGTTTTTAGCATCTTTTAAGAAGCTCTGAAGTTACACATCTGGTAACTCCAAAAGAGGTAGAGTCCACTAGTTTCAGCAGCCCAGGCTTGGCAGATTCATGAGAAGAATTCAGACTAGATCAAGAACTAGAGAAGAAGGATTGTTTGTCTATCTGCACTTGTCCCCAGACATAGGGAGAAGGGGAAGAAGAGCTCAAAGGTCTCCATCTCCACCAAATAGAACCTTGTCAACACCTCCCCTTGGTAGGCCTTTCATCCAATCAACAAGGGTTCTTAGGCCAATCATAATGGCACATCCACCACCCAACCCCTATGTCAACTTCACTGGTAGCAACCCACTTGCTCTCAATGCACAAAATCCAGTCCCAGTTGCAGCATGTAAGAGCATTCCATATTTCACTGGAGAGAACATTAGACTACTCCTAGTGACCACATTCAAGACATTGCAAATGTCTGTGTAATTCATGAAATCACTGAGATGGACATTGCAGTCAAATTTTTAGCCTCTTCATTCAAGGGTAAAGCTTCACAATGGTTCAGGAGTCTAATAACAGGCTCTAATCAGAATTGGGACCATATGTGTAGAGCTCTTCATAATCAATTTGGAGAGAAGGGAGATAATCTATCCTATTGGAACAATTGACAACAACCAGGAGGGCTCCTAATGAGCAGTTGACTGACTTCAACTTCAAATTCCAGTGGACGTGGGATAGGATTCCGGTGGCCATAAGACCAACAGACAAAGGTTCTTTTCTATACTTCCTTAGAGCTTTAAATTCTGATATTGCCTTAATGATTCAATCCATGGGAGGTGTAACCTTACCTGCAACCTATAACATTTCCATTAGAGCTGAAAATTGTTTAATTCAGGCTGGTAAACTTGCACCTAGGCCACCTATGCCTCTATATCCAAAACTAGGAGCTCCAAGCACTAGTCAAACACCCACATTAGCTCCCATACCTACTCCAAGGAATCAGAGTTCAGCTGAAGCTTCCACCTCATCTTCTAGCACTTCAAAAGAGCTACAAGAGGTTATGAAACAACTGTAAAACCTAGGGAATGAGCTAGTGACTATCAAAAGGCAACAAGCTCAGAGTTCTAGGCCATATCAACCTCAAACTCAATATCAAGCTAGACCCCCATATCAGAAAAATAGACCACCAGCTCAGGCTGCAAATCAAAATCAAAACCAAGGACAACCTCAAGCTGCTAGGCCTTTCCGACCATATGATCCAAATGTAGCTTCAACATCAAGGGCCTTGGTTCCAACACAAAACAACATGGCTCAAGAATATGATTGGTGTTTCCCATGCAGTCAGCCCCATAACCAGTCAATGTGTTTCAATGGTGTGCTAAACCAGGCCTTGATGGTACAGACCATTGGTGTGTCCCAAGAGCCCAATCAAGAGGAAAATTAGTAGCAAGAAACCCAAAAAGAGGCACCTCTAAGTGAGACCATGCTTGTCAATTGGTAGGCTAAAGATTTCTGTGGTATGAACCAAACCCCTTCTCAAAGTGTAGCAGCCAATACATGGTCCAAGAAAAGGAATATTGGAGAGGGACAATCATCAAATTCAAGTGATCCACAACCCTCTATTACTCCACAAGGTATTGGCAATCAAAATACAACTCCCAATGTGCAGAGCCATGCCCAAGCCACCTTCCAGACCCGCTCAGGCACCAGTTGTAACGACCCATGTGCAAGAGAAGAATGTGCAAGGAAAGGGGAACAAAAAAGATAGCTCATCCCCATTTAAAATCATTGAAACAGATGAAGAAAAAAAATGTAAACATCTCAATGTGGGAGTCATTGGCTATCCCAGGACAGAGAGACCTGTTGCAGGCTGCTATGGCCAATTGGTCAACCTCAAATCAGCCCCCCAACCAACAAGAGAAAGTGCTTACCAATGCAGCTCAGCCTGAAGGAAACCATGGAGGACAACAAGGTAAGAATCTGAAGCCCCCTCCATTCTATGTTTCATTGATCATTGGAGACAAATTGGTACATAATTGCATGATTGATTCAGTTGCGAGTAGCTCATTCATGCCAAAGCAAATAGTCGATCAGCTGGGTCTTCAATACGAAGTCATCTCCAAGGGTGTAGTGAAATTGAATGGGACAACAATAACAATGGTTGGAGTCATCAAGGATTTGAGCCTCACATTACATGCATGCCCCAATGTGACCGTATTGCAAAACGTATCAGTCATAGACTTGCCACCACATTTTGCATTGTGTTTGTCAAGAGACTTCACTGCTAAAATTGGAGGCTATTTGTCTGTTGATTGGTCACACATGCTTTTTAGAATGAGGTATGGGGCTAAGGCTATGATCAGATTTGAGCCCATTGGATTTCCATATTGAGCCTCATGTACCCAGCCCAATTAATGTGAATTATTCATCATTTGATTAGGAAGACCTCCCAAGAACTTATGAGGTAGATACCAAGGTTGGGTGTATTCCAGACTTGACCCTTGATGAATGGGAAACAAGAGGCATGCTTTTGACCCTTACAAGGAAATGGAGGAATCTGAGCTAGGAGTTTATTGTTTGCATGAGGAGAATCATCCTCTTCCTAACATCACTAAGCCAGACCACAAGGATGATAATGAGGTATGGTAGTTATTCTTTGATGGCTCAAGAAGTAGAAAAGGATCCGGAGGAGGAGCTATGCTTGTTTCACCTCAAGGTATGAAATATTACTTAGTCTTCCATTTCCAATGTTCTTACTCAAATAACATAACAGAGTATGAAGCCTTGATCCATGGACTGCACTGGGCAAGAAAGAGAGGGATTAAGAACTTGCAAGTGTTTGGTGATAGTGAGCTGTTGCGAATCAAGTTCTGAGGAAAAAAACATGCTGCCAAGAATGATCTATTAAATAAATATAAAAAATCGGGTATGGGATCTTATCAAAGATTTTTGAAATCATTCGACATCAATTCCATCCCAAGGAAGAAGAATGAAGTAGCAGACAGATTGGAAGCAATCGGGGCGGCATTTGATGTAGTAGAGAGTATCAAAAGTGATAAGTCTTAGCCCCATATCAAGGTGGTTGTGAGGCCAGCTGTCCCAGATAACAACACAAGTTGGAAAGTCTTCGAGAATGATATTAAAATTGTCAATTTTCTACAAGAAGAAGTTGAGTTCTCTGCTAGAAACCAAGACAAGTTGGAACAACGATATGGTGACCAAGTGGTGCAGTTGAGAACCAACAAATTACCAAAGGGTCTTGTAACTTTGGAGTCAATCTTCAACCCAAATGATCAATTCCGAAGGAGAAAGAAAATATTCAGGTAAAGGGTGAAGATTCAGAGCCCATTTCCATAGAATGAAGGAAAAACATTGTGAATCGGCAAAGTAAGTACTCAACAAGAAAAATTTGAGTTCGTTCAACTTTGTCAAGAATTCCTAGATGTCTTTTCTTGGACTTACAAGGATTTAAGAGGTTTCAACCCAAGGTTGGCACAACACACTATCGAGATGGATCTAGGATCTAAGCCTTTCAGACAAAAGCAAAGGCTAGTAAACCCTCACATTGAACCTCTCATGAGAAAAGAGTTGAACAAGATAATTGAGGCCAACATCATCTTCCCTATCAAGCATTCAAGTTGGGTTGCAAACTTGGTGCCTGTGAGGAAAAGAAATGGAGAAATCAGATTGTGTGTAGACTTCCATGATCTAAACAGAGCATCACTGAAAGATCACTACCCACTTCCATCGATGGAGAAAATATTGCAGGTTATAGCTGGCTCTGAGAGGTTTTCATTGCTAGATGGATACTCAGGCTATAATCAGATAATGGTGAAAGAAGAAGATCAGTTCAAGACAGCCTTCACCACCAAATGGGGTACATATGCTTATAAGAAGATGCCATTTGGACTGTCAAATGCCAGAGCAACATTTCAGCAAGCTATGGACATGGCATTCAAAGGATTAATCAACAATATAGTTCTGGTGTATCTAGATGATATCACCATCTTCTCAAAGAATGTTACAAACCATCTCTTCCACCTCAGGTAGGTATTTCAGAGGTGTAGAAGGTTTGAAGTGTCATTGAATCCAAAGAAGTGTGTATTCTTGGCACATGAGGGAAAATTTTTGGGCCACATTGTCTCAAGAGAAGGGTTAACAATTGATCCTGAAAGGGTTGAAGCCATCCAAACACTTCCATTTCCACAACACAAGAAGTCTCTCCAAATATTCTTGGGGAGAATAAACTTTGTTCACAGGTTTGTGCCTGATTTTTCCACTCTTGTGAAGCCTTTAACAATGATGTTGAAGAAGAGTCTTGCATTTAAATGGACAGAAGAAGGAAAAGAGAGTTTTGAGGCCATCAAGCTCGCAATATCACAGGCCCCAACTCTTATTAACCCATATTTTTCAAAGGACTTCATGTTGTATGCTTTTGGAGGGTCAAACACAATCTCAACTATCTTGGTTCAGCCTAATAAGGAAGGTTCAGAACAGCCCATAGCCTTCTTCAGTCAGAGCTTGGAGGATTACGAGGTAAATTATTCTTTCATTGAAAAACATGTCCTTGCTGTCATTAGGAGTTTGAAGAAGTTCAGACACTTGGTCTCGAACAATAAGATTCAACTGCTAGTGTCTCATGCTGGTGTCAAGGATTTTCTCCTAAACAAGGACTTGAATGAGAAGAGAGCAGGTTGGATCACTTGTGTAATGGAGTATGATATTGAAATCAAAGTGACCAAATTGGTTCGTGGCAAGGGTTTGTGTGAGAAGCTCACTTCCAAGCAACAAGCTGAGTCAGTGAATGAAGAAGAGGTTGTCCTGCTACTGCAGAATGATCAAGAGCAACCAGCTAACGATGCACCTATTCCATGTTGGACTCAAGCCTTGGTGCATTATCTCCAAAATAGTTTTGTCCCTCCAGAATGGAACAAAGCAAAGAGGAGATACTTCAGATTACAAGCCATCCCATATGTGCTTATTGGTGGTGTCTTGTTCAAGAAGGACATCAATAGTGTTCTATTGAGGTGCATTGGGACATGCCAAATTGAGAGGGTGTTGCATGAGTTCCATGATGGAGAAGTAGGAGGCCACTTTTCTCCTCAAGTAACAGCTCTCAAAATCATGAAAGTTGGTTATTATTGGCCTACGGTGTTTAGGGATTGCTACTCATGGATCAAGAAGTGCAAGAAGTGTGCATTCTTCACAGGGAAGGAAAAGTTAGCAGCCCTGCCCCTTCATCCAATTTTAGTGGATCAGCCATTCATGCAATGGGGATTAGACTTCATTGGAGTGATTAACCCAAATTCAAGCCAGGGCCACAAGTGGATACTTACAACAATAGACTATTTCACCAAGTGGACTGAAGCAGTGGCACTTAAGGAGGAAAATGAATCCAACATCTTGGATTTCTATGAAGGGATAGCCACTAGGTTTGGAGTCCCTACCACTATCATATCAGATAATGCATTGGCATTCCTTGGTACAAGGATCACTGAATGGGCTGTTAAGAATGGTGTATACCTCAACACTTCTCAAACTATTACCCTCAAGGTAATGGCCAAGCAGAGTCCACAAACAAGAACCTACTAAGAATTATCAGGAGGACCCTTGATGAAAATCAGAGAACTTGGCACACAAAGCTCAAATCAGCTCTATGGGATTGACAGATCACATCCAAAAGGTCTAAAGGAATCTCCCCATACAAGCTTGTATATGGAAAAGAGGCAAGTATTTCCCATATCATTCGAGCTGCCCACCTTGGAGCTCATGAAACAGTTGGAACTAGCTGAGTTTGAACCTATGGAAATCAGATATGTGGAGCTAATGGAAGTAGGAGAGGCAAGAGAACATGTAATGCAAATCATGGAGAAAGATCAAGCATCGATCAAGAAGAGTTTTGATAAGAAAGCAAAGAACAAGGACCTTTCAAGAGGGGGACTTAGTTCTAAAGTGGGATGCAGATCAGAAAAACTAGGAAGGCATTCCAAGTTTGATGCCATTTG
Source organism: Taxus chinensis (assembly GCA_019776745.2). Classification (NCBI taxonomy): domain Eukaryota; kingdom Viridiplantae; phylum Streptophyta; class Pinopsida; order Cupressales; family Taxaceae; genus Taxus; species Taxus chinensis. Next base: position 57,287 of record JAHRHJ020000047.1, on the reverse strand, counting down.
GAGTGGCCCCTACATGGTCACAAAATGTAAAATGTAGCAATGCCTTCCGGCTGGCTAAGTTTCAGATGGCGAAGAATTTTAGATTCCAGTCAATGGGATCTACCTCAAACACTGCTACTAAAAGGATAATTCGTCACCCTTATAAATATTAGCCTAGGTTTTTAATTTCTCCAAGTGCGTATACACATTGTCTTGTTGTAGCATAGGTTTTATTTCCCTAAGTTCTCTGGCATAGGTTTTTATTGCTCCAGGTTTTCATCGTTATGCAGTTCGATACACCTCTAGGTGAATGCGTCAGGCCCTTCAGACATTTACAACAGGGAGACCCATGGTCACCATGACAATTGCTAATTTTAAAATAGAACAAATACAGAGCAACTAAAATTAGGTTTCGAGGGGTCCATTTCCAGAATAGTGGGGTAGGTTCAAGGTCACCAAGTGAAAACATCGAATTCAAGCTTCAAGGAATAAGACCAGTATAAGCCACCACCCATGACTCCATGCCCAATGGATACAACAAGGAAGCTTATCTCTTCATCTAGCAGGCAGATGTCCCCGTGAGTCACCAAATTGTTATCCCAATTTTATTCCCCCAGCAAAATTGACCAAACCTGACCCTATCCATAGGAAGAAATCTAAAGGCCATGGTTTCATTGGATATGAGCCCACGTTTTCAATCCAACGGTCAGGTTGCAAGAGGACTTGGAAATGGAGGAAACCAAAGGCTCAAAGGAGGCAAAACAACTGTCAAGGAGGCCAGAGGTTCTCAGGAGAGAAATGCGGAAAGGCTTTAAAGTCTTCAGGCTTCACAAACGATTCAGAGTGGGCCCAAATTGGCTTTGTATGGAAGAGACATTGGAAGTTGCTCCATGTGTCTCACGGTGCATATTCAAGGGTTGAAGTTAAAAAGGTAAGGACATCAAACAAGTGCGAAAGCTTCCACATGTCCCAAGGCTATAAAAGGGTAAACTAAAGTGTTATACCATTCTTCAAAATCCAAATGAGTGGAAAGAACCATGTGTCACATTTTCACAATTTCAAAAGTAAGACCTCAAGGTGCAGAGACTCAAACTAGGGCTAGCAATTGTCCACGTGTATACAGGGTCTAACAGAAGTCAAATGGTAGCAGGCCTCGAAATTGGCTAAGTCATGGAAGAGTTATTGAAGACAAGCTTCCACATGTATAATACTGCTGCAAACCTTGGAAGACATGACCCAATATTTGCATACTCAAAAAAGTGTACATGTTCTGATCCACGTGTCATAAGGTTGAGAAGAAATTGATGACATCCATTCCCTAAATAGGCTAAGCTTTCATAAACTCGTGGAAGACATGCCACGTGCACAAACCTCCATCTTCATGATTGAAAGGTAAATCTAAAAGTCCTGTCTCCCAATTTAGGGCTATCCTTCCATGTCTAAGAGGTCCGAAATACCTCCGACACAGTCAAACAATTTGCAAAAGTCAAGATAGGGGAGAGCTTCAGCGGATAGGATTTCACATACCTCAATTCCACAAATTCAACACTAATCTCTTACAACATTATAATATTCCTTTTATTTCCCACTCTATAAGAAAACACTAAAACTCTAAAAATTAAAACACCTCGGATGGACCCCAATTTTTACGTACAAAATAAGCCCTTGTAATTGGTGAAGTATACCTAAGCTAGGGAAGATTATATTAGATTATGTCGTTACTGCTGATTTATTTAAAAGATTACATGAAATCTACAGCCATGTGTAATGTTACAAAATGTATAAGATCATGTAGTCTATAATTTCATGACCATCCTCAATAAAAGAACACAAGCCCCAAAGGACAGTTGTGTTGTCTTTATGAGGAAATCCAATTACAGAGTAGGTGAAGTGTAAAGTTTTGGAACAACAAACATAAGTGCAGATCATAGAAAATTAGAGTTCATTACTAAATGTTACAAGTTCTACTCAATGTTCTTTCCTTCATGATTAAGACATTAAATTATGTTACTGAGTTGTTTAGTTCATTATACAATCCATACAGAAAGTAGAAATGTAGAAAGAAATATACAACTCATTTACAGAATTCAATGTTTTATTCACAAGGAGAGTCAAATTTTTCCCACACAAGCTCATGGGATGTAACTGAAAAGTAAAGTACAGATACTGAAAATAAATATACACATGCATGAAATAGAAAGTAAAGGAATATGAGTGAACCCATCATTGCCTTGGGGTTTCTATTTTTCGATTGAAACATCTTCATCTCCATATTTTGTTTCTCCTTCATCTTCATGGTAGAAGTCATTGTACCTGAAAAGAAGAAAAGAATTAACTATCAGTTATGAGCTCAGAGGATCAAACCATATTCCTACACTATCCTACTTCGTGCATATGAATCTTCCCCTAAGCAAGAGATGTATTCTACTTGAAGGACAAATTGCATACATGCTTTATTCACTCAGAAAGAAGAAAGTGAAAAGAAAGAAGAAAACATGGACATAAGAGAGGCCAAAAAGCCTAAATATTTCCTAACTATTTTCCTAAGGGTGCAGCTACAAGTTGCAGCCAAAAGAGGAAAATAGACAAGTCATAAGTGCATGCAATGAAAATAAAAGATGTAACTCAAAGTTCCAATAGTTGTTCTGAAATGGAAGAAGTTACATGTATAGAAGAGAGAGTGGAAGATAGAAACACTTGTTTTAGTTGTAGCAGAAGAGGGAGAATCAGAATTTCAAGAAGTTGAAGCTAAAAGTAAAAGGGATTATAGCTGAAACAGGATGAGAGAGAAGATTCTCATAAAATTTTGATAGGGCTTCGCCATGTAAAATCGATATTTACAAATTTTCCAGCATGCATCTAAGCTATAACAAAGGAAATGGAGATCATATAAATAAAAAAGATAAAGGGAAATATACTATCATCACACTAAATTGAAGTATTTCAAAACATTTATTATAAGCCAACGGGAGCTGAAAAGAGATGAAGTTACAAGATAAATATACAAGTATAGTTTTCAAATTTATCAGGTATCAATTGCACAGAATGCTATAGTATAACTTCAATGATAAAAATAAATGCAAGATTTATAGTTTTACATAAGGGATGTCATATTCAAGGCATTAAAGGAACTGTAGGGTATTTGATATACTCCCAAAAAAAATTGAAGCTGTAATAACTCAGTTTTAAGCTTAATGTGGTGAAACAAAAATCCCTCAAGCTTCAAAAGAACTACAGAGATCAAGTCTAAGTATGCAAAAACCCTTTTATAGAGCTCTCAGGTGCTAAGACATTTCTACAAGTAATTATCCAGATGCCAAGTACCCAGGTAAAAACATAAAATAACAACATCGAATGAATACAAAATAAGATGGATTTACATGTTTAAGATCAAACAAAAATTTTCTAGCATGCACCAAGTGACGTGTAGATAAGAACATCTTCAAAGGATTTCAAAATGAAAATAATGGTATCAATTTTTTGAATAGTTGAATTGGTAAGAACCAATTATACCACCGAAAAGGTTACTCAAGCATTCTAAAATGTGATTACCAAGAACAATTAAATAGTGATACTCAGACCAATAGAAACTTCAGCTCCAGGATAAAGATAAGCTCATGGTTGACAACAATTAGAAGTATCTACAGAAGGAACTAGACACAAAACATCAAACAAATGTTGAAGATCTTGAGTTTTCAAATCATAGAATGACCGAGTTTCAGAATGAGCTCAAGGTGGCAACTAAAGGAGGAAACCCCTTATAGTCTTACACATAAAGCTCGAACAGAGTGAGAACCAAAGGGATAGAAACCTCAAATGAGAAACCAAAAATGAGTCATTTGAAGTATAGTTTGAACTAGAAAACAACCAAAGCTCATACAGAGCAAGTAATCCTGAAACGAGACAAATGTGATACAAACCAGGCTCCAAAATATCACATAGTACACTCAATGAAGGCACAGAGAATTCACGAGTTTCAGAACTAAGGATAACAAGAACTAAATGAAGTTACAATGTTTGACAAAGACCTCCAATCAATAAACAAAGATCCAGAGTTGCTCTAGATACAAAATCTAATAATGAAGTAGATATACAAACTAGTCCTTACCTTAGGTGAATGGTCCTAGAACCATAACATGAGAAGCAACCATTGATGCAAAAATCGAGCTTCCATAAAATAGAATCAACTTGGAATGTGAATCAAGAGGCATCAAAAATCACAGAGCATCAGAATGAAGAAAAATGGTGGCCATTGTGAAAAATAGAAGACTCCACAGTAGTCAAGGTATTCAAGAAATCTAGATCAAAACCCATACAGCCATGCAATGGTTGAAGCCTCAGCTCGATCAAAATATACCATGGTGGCCACAAGGAAACCTCAAAGAACCCCATAAAAGGTAGAAAACCTGAAGAAACAATCATCAGAAAAAATATGAGCTCAAGACATTTCAACAAAAATGGCGGCTTCGAGCATCCAAAATCACCACTCTTGGAGAGCTCGAAATGATATAAGAACAAGAAATTTCAAATGCAACAGAGCTCAAAAGGCTGAAAGAAGCAGAAATGAGCCAAGCTTCAGAAAGGAAAAATGGCATCCAAGAAAATTTGCTAGGGCTTCACCACTCTCTGCGAGCAAGTTAAAAATGATCAAAATGAAAGGGTTCGAGTTGTTTTACTCACCCACCTCAGGAAGTGAGTTAAACGAAACTCAACCATGAGTTCAAGAATCAATGATCAAGCTCATGAAGTATGAGGATCAATGGCCTAAAATAAAGCTCATAGATCAAAGTGATTAACCACAGGTGTTTGCCACCAACCACATTAATTACCAGTTTTAAAACCCTAACCACAGGTCACAGATCAATGGCCATCGAATGAAAAGGTACAGAGATCAATGGCCATTAAAGGAAGTTTGATGTAAACCAAAGGATCAAATAAAACATAACCGTAGTTAGGTTAGCATTAATCAAGATCTACCAACAAATTTCTAAAGGGGTGAGTCACCATGTGGGAAGGGGCTAGCCCACGTGTCCACAATTTAAATCATTGTAAAAGACTTTCAAAGTGTAAACTATAGTCCATCCAAAACAAACAAAAATTGACCAAATTATGCCATAATGATCACCAAAAAGGTGAGATATCAAACTATATACCAACCATGAGAATACAAAGCTGACTATGTAATTGCCATGTAATATTAATCAAAGGGTGGCCGAATGACCAAGTATGATTATTTTCAAACCATGGTCTAAGAGATCCATATGTGTTATCAAAGGTGGTCCCCTCATTGTTACGTCAAGAACCATGGTATATCCTAGTCCACAAGGTGGCCAAAACCTGGTAAATGCAAAAGTGGTCCCCACTCTAGAGATGAGCTAGAGATAATTAGCAGTATGTCACTATTGTGACCTTTTGGAGCCAAAATAGATGTCAGAATCAGAATATGTACACATGGCAGGTGGCCCCATATTAGGTTTTTTTTTGCAAATATTCCAAATATTTTGTATTTATTTACTCACAGGAGATAGTTAATATTTTACATGCTTCACAAGAAGACAAAACAAAGAAGAGATAGAGTTGCATGTCATGGAGAGAGACTTGCCTAGTAAGCAATTTTATTTTTGGAAAAATTATTCACCCAGCTTTATTAAAAATAAAACAGTAAACTTTAGTTCACTGAGATGTAATAAAAGGCTATTAATCCCTCTTGTACTAGTTTGTATTATTTTATCCCTTTATTTATTATTAAATAAAGTATAAAATTAGGATGCATGGGTGAGTACAGCCTTAGTCTATTTTTAGGAAGGGTGGGAAAATTTATTTTGCTATATATTGTGTGCCTTTGCAAAGCACAAGATTTTTGGCTAGAGGACTTTTGGATATATGAGTACTAAAGAAATTTTTTCTAGTTTTTCCCTCTGAGTGTGAAGTATTTTCTTCCTTTCCAAGTTATTTTTCAGTCTTGTGTATGTTATATTGATCTTGTGAATGCAGATTCCCTGATCAACCACCTTACCCTACTGCAAATTCAGTCCTTCTTGCTTAATTTTAATGTGCATGTTAACTTATTATTAATGTTGTGATTTTCCTTCTATAGTACTCAAGTGTTTTTCCCTTAGATATTCTACAGAAAAACTATTGGTTCATGTGTCAAGAATCCTTCACAGATTAGTTGTGCATATACTCAGTCAAATACCTCATACAAATTTGGTGTATCACCTTAGTTTTAATCATTTTTTTACAATCATATTTTACTCTCAAGCTCCAAAAAAGTAGTCTAGGATACACCAATAAGGAACTAGCCTTGATACCGAACACTTGCCTCAAAATAGGTATGCCCACAGACCTAAGGTGTTTCCATTGTATCTACGAAAGAGAGAGATCAATTGTGCGAAGCTTGGAAAATCTGCAGTCATCTCTCTACAGGGTGCACTTTCGAGAGATAACAATTTTTGGCACGCCTTAGGTGAAAAATTGTTGAAACAGATTCCAGACAATTCAGATCATTTGTATCTCATTGAACATTTATCTACTATTAAAAGAGCTCCAAAGATTTATGAATCTAGTTCCAGTTTTAATATCCATTTTGCCAGAATCTTGGGAGAGAATTCCATGTCAAGCCTCAAGTTGATCATGCTTTCCTTTATTATCTTATGAGCATTAAACAGTGATATATCAACTATGATTCAGTCAATGGGTGGAGATCACTCTCAGCAACTTATGATATTGCTATCTAGCTTAAAATAGCCTTATTCAAGCTGGAAAGTTAGCACGAAGGCCATTAATGCCATTTTTGGTAGATTTAGTGCACCTATTCCTCATCCTATTACAATCATAGAGCCCATTGTTATAGCTCCATCAGATGATGTATTCAAAGCTTTACAAACTATGGGAAATAAATTGACTTTGATTGAGAACAAAATTGCATTACCTAGCAAACCCTACCAGGCTCCTTATCAGCCCTATCAACAGAATCAACAAAACAGGCAACCCTATCAACAAAATCAAAATTATAGGCAGCCTTACCAGCAAAGGCAGTTTGACCCAAAGGCTCCTAGTTCCTCTAACACTTTAGTTCCAGTTAATATGGCTACAGAAGAGTGGTGTCAACCTTGCAATCAACCTCATTCAGCTACAACTTGCCCAAATGCTTTTCTGAATCTAAATCTTTTTGCATAACCTCAATCTGAAACATTGTTTATGCCTCAAATGGAGGGTGGGTAGCAAGAAACTCATGTTCAGAAATCACCTGAATAGAATTTAGTCAGTTTTAATGAGGAGGATTTCATTGTAGTCACTACTAGGGCTCAAGGGAGGGCTGTTGAAAATCAAAAGCAACAAAATAGGCCTATCTTGCCTACTATCACTGATAAGACAACATCTACAGTTCCAAAGTCAACTAACAACCCTGTTGTTCCTCAAAAATCAGCAAGTGTCCCAATTGATAAAGGTCATCAAAGACAGCTACAACCTGATCCAAGAAGACTGTTTATACCTCAGATATCTAAGGCAAGCTGAAGCAGAATTAATTTTTGCTAAGGCCTACTCTAAAACAGTTGATTCTGTCTCTAAGACAGTTGCTTCTTTTAACATTGTTGATGTAATGAAAAAGCATAATGTTAACATCTCAATGTGGGATGCTCTAAGTATTCCTGGACAACAAGATTTACTTTCTCATGAACTAGCTAAGCTGTAGATTTCTTCAAATACAGTAGAAAAGGAAGTTCAAAAGATAGACATGGTCCTTGGAACTTTTGAGCAAGACCGTATTAAAGAAGTTAAGTGGATGGTTCAGAAAGTTCTGAATGCTCATGACATTAAGAAACCACCACCATTTTATTTATCATTGATTATTGGAGAACATTTAGTTCATAATTGCATGGTGGACAGTGGTGCAAGTAGCACAGTTATGCCAAAAGTGATTGCAGAAAAATTAGGCTTGCAGTATGAGCCTACAGAAAGGAGTGTCTTACAGCTTGATGGAACTGTAACTAGTACGGTTGGTATAATAAAAAATTTAGAGGTAACATTACATGCTTGCCCAAATGTTTCTATTCTACAAGATGTTACTGTTGTGGATCTACCTCCATACTTTTCCTTATGCTTATCTAGAGATTTCACAGCAAAAATAGGAGGTTATCTCTCTTCAGATTGGTCCTTCTTATTTTTACTACACGTTATGGAATTAAAGTTACTATCAATTAAGAGCCATTGGCCAGATTTCATATCGAGCCTCACTCTTCAAATGCAGTGGCTAATTATTCAGCCCTAGATCAATCTGATTTTGATGAGGTAGCTCATGTTTCAGCATTAGATGGTGTTTCTAACATGTTTATGGATGAAAAGACAGTTGAAGAACATGTTCATGATCCTTTTAAGGAAGTTGAAGAACATATTTTTGGTGTGTATTGTATGCATGAAGAAAATACACCACTTCCCTTGCTGTCCAAAACAGAAAATTCAGCAGAAGGGATTTGGAAGCTTCATTTTGATGGAGCTAAGAACAAGAAAGGACAGGGAGCAGGTTTGATGCTCACTTCCCCAAAAAACGAAAGGTATTTCTCAGCTTTGAGTCTCTAATTTACATGTACTTATAATGTAGCTGAATAAGAAGCATTAATTCATGGCTTGCTTTGGGCCAGAAAGAGAGGTATCAGCACATTACGAATCTTTGGTGATTCTGAGTTAGTTATCAATCAAGTAAAAAACTTCAATGTTTGTAAGAATCCACTAATGAAGTCTTACAGACATAGAGTTTCAGACTTAATGGAAGATTTTGATGCTATTAATATTCAGTCTATTCCTAGAGCTGAAAACAAGCATGCAGATAGACTTGCAGCAGTTGGTGCTAGTTTTGAAGTGCTAGAACAGATGGAAAATAAAAAATCAGCCTCATATTAAGCTAATTATCAGGCCTTCTATACCTGATAATGAATCAAATTGGCAAGTTTTTGAAAGTGATGATCAAATCTGTGCAGGTTTTTGCAGCAAGAAGCTGAGTTTTCTGTAGTTAATCAAGGATAAGTTACAACATTTATATGTTGATCAGATTGTTCAGTTGAAGACAAATAAACTTCCTCGAGGTCTGGTCACATTGGAAGACATCTTCAACACTGATGATCAGTTAAGAAAGGTGAAGACTAAAATGTCAACCCATGCTGATAATTACGAAGAGATCTTGGTTGATGAAGGGAAAAATTATTTCTTGGAAAGGTATGTTCCTTAACTGAAAAATAGTCATTTATTAATCTTTGCAAAGAGTTTAAGGATGTTTTTGCTTGGAAATACCAAGATCTGAAAGGATTTGATCCCAGTCTAGCACAACATACAATCGAGTTACATCCAAATGCTAAGCCTGTTAGACAGAAATAGAGGCCTGTGAATCCAAAAATAGAACCTCTGATGAGGAAAGAATTATCCAAGTTGATTGAATCAGGTATTATCTTTCCAGTTAAGCATTCAAGTTGGGTATCCAATCTTGTTCCTATTAGGAAGAAGAACGGTGAAATCAGACTATGTGTAGATTTCAGAGATCTTAATAAAGCTTCATTAAAAGATCATTACCCACTTCCGAATATGGATCAGATTTTGAGAACAGTCTCAGGTTCAGATAGACTATCTCTTCTAGATGGTTATAGTGGATATAATCAGATTTTAGTCTGAGAAGAAGATAGATACAAAACAACTTTTACCACCAAGTGGGGTACCTATGCTTACAAAAGAATGCCTTTTGGTCTTTCAAATGTCGGTGCAACGTTTCAACGTGCAATGGACATGGATTTTCATAGCTTATTAAATAAATGCATCCTTGTCTATTTAGATGATGTGACTGTATTTTCAAAAGATTCTGAAGAACATCTTGATGCATTTAAGGCAAGACTTTTCAGTTATGCAGGTAGTTTGGAATATCCTTGAATCCACTGAAGTCTATATTTTTAGTACATCAAGGTAAACTACTTGGTCATATTGTTTCTAAGCAGGGTTTAGCAATTGATCCTTTCAGAATTGAAGCCATATCACAGCTATCATTGCCTCATCATAAGAAGGCATTACAGAGTTTTCTTGGAAAAATCAACTTTGTTAGAAGATTTGTTCCAGATTTTGCAGCATTGGTTAAACCACTCACAGTTATGCTAAAGAAAGAGAAAACTTTCTCTTGGACCAACGAAGGAAGAGAAGGTTTTGAAGCAATAAAAGCAGCTATCTCTCAGGCTCCTACTCTTGCAAATCCAAATTTTGATAAAGATTTTACAATGTATGCACTTGTAGGAGCTGAAACAATCTCAGCTATTTTGACTCAGGTTAATGATGAGAATATTGAGCAGCCAATTGCTTTCTTCAGATAGAGTTTGCATGATTATGAAACAAGGTACACATTTCTTGAAAAACAAGTACTTTCAGTAGTCAGAGGACTAAAGAATTTCAAGTATATGCTTTCAAACAATAAAATCCATGTTCTTGTTTCTCATCCAAGTGTGAAAGCATTCTTACTAAATAAGGAATTGAATGAGAAAAGAGTAAATTGGATAACAAAGGTCATGGAATATGATGTTGATATTCGGGTTGCTAAGACAGTTCGAGGAAAAGGTTTATGTGAACATCTAATTGCTGATATGGAAAAATAGCAAGCTGCAAAACCCAAAGATTCAGAATAGCATGCTAAAATTGCATATCAGCAATCAAATATCATGGTCCAACCAGAAAATCAGCAACCTGAACTTGCTCAAGAGATCCAAGAATCAAGGTGGATGACTGATTTGGTTAACTACTTACAACATGACACCTATTCGGAAGGTATGGATAGGAATAAATGAAGATATTTCAGATTACAAGCTATTCCTTATCTTTTCATTGATGGTGTGTTGTTCAAAAGGGATATAAATGGAATCTTGTTGCGATGTGTTGATTATGATAAAATTCAGAAAATATTATTAGAATTCCATGAAGGACCTACAGGAGGTCACTTCTCAGCACGTACTATAGCCTTAAAAATTATGAAAGTAGGTTACTATTGGCCTAGCATATTCAAAGACTGTTTTGAATGGATTAGAAAGTGTAAGAAATGTGCTTTCTTTGTTGGAAAAGAACGTCTTGCTTCGTTGCCTTTGTAGCCTATTTCAGCTGATCAACCTTTTATGCAGTGGGGTCTTGATTTTATTGGCATGATAAACCCACCTTCGTCACAAGGACATAAGTGGATCTTAACTGCTACAGATTATTTTACATGATGGACTGAAGCAATAGCCTTGAAAGATGCTAATGAAGTTTCGATACTATCCTTTTATGAAGGAATAGTTTGAAGCTTTAGTGTTCCAGCAACTATCATATCATATAATGTTTTAGTATTCCTTAGTGCAAAGATAACAGATTGGGCTGTCAACCATGGAATATATCTAAGTTCTTCATCTAATTATTACCCACAAGGTAATGACTTAGCTGAAAGTACTAACAAGAATCTGTTAAGAATCATCAGAAGAACACTCAAGGATAATCAAAGAGCTTAGCATCTGATGTTGAATTCAGCACTTTGGGCTGACAGAGTGACTCCTAAAAGATCAGTTGGAAATTCACCATACAAAATTGTGTATGGAAAAGAAGCAAGAATGCCTATTTCAGTTGAGTTACCCGCATTAGATTTGCTACATCAAATGGAGCTACTTGAAAATGAACCATTGCAGGTTCGTTATGCAGAGTTAATGGAATTACAAGAGCTAAGAGATCAAGCTCATTTAAATATGGAAAAGAATCAGAAACAAATCAAGAAAATACTTTTTACAAGAAATCCAAATTTAGAGTCTTCAATGAAGGAGATATTGTGTTAAAATGGGATTCTGATCGTGCAAAGCTAGGAAGACACTCAAAACTTGATACAATCTGGAGTGGCCCTAACATGATTTCAGCTTGCAAGAAACACAATACTTTTCAATTTTCAAGATTGAATGGAGAGGAAATTCCCATTCCTGTGAATGGTATGTTTCTCAAACACTGTTATTAAAAATCTTACAGTGATTATTAGAGTAGGATTTCACTTCAATAAGTGCAATTTTGCACATTGCCTATCATTTTCACCAGTTCAAAAGTGCATTTCACATGATCTGGTTTACCACATCCTTTCCTAACTTTAGTTTTCGTTTTGGAAAGGGTTGGACTTTTCAGAAAAGGTATCAATTTTGGTTACATGCTTAGACTCCATGCCCAATGGACAAGAGCAAGGCACTAGTCTGTAAGCTAGCAGGGCCAATTGGGTTTCCTCAAGGATCACTCAGAAATGTTGACAAATTTTTCTACTTGTGCAAAAATGGGCAACTCGAAACAATCTTGTTACGTTGACCATCTTTAGTGAAGTATACCTTAAGCTAGGGAATCACATAAGATTATGTGTGTCTCCTACATTAGATTTAAAAATTAATGAAATCTGTAGGGTATGTGTGCTTTACAAAAATGTAGGATCACATAGTCTACAATTTCATGACCATCCTCAGCAAAAGAACACAATCCCCTGAAGGATAAATTTGTTGTCTTGATGAAACGATCTAATTACAAGTAGGTGAAGTGTAAAGTTTTGGAACATACAAACCATAAGGGTGCAGATAAAAGAAAATCAAGATTTCATTATTAAATGTTACAAGTTCCTAAGTCAAATGTTCTTTCCCTTATGATTAAGACATTCAATTATGTTACTGAGTTGAGGGGATTAATTCATTTCACTACAATCCATACAGAAAAGCTAAAGTGTAGAAATCCCTAAGATATGGGCAACTCATTTACAAAATTCAATGGGTTTATTCACAAGGACCTTTCAAATCTTTCCCATTCAAGGCGTGGGATGTAACTAAAAGTAAACATTACAACATGCTCCTGAAATCAGAAAGATACACTGCATGAAGAGAAATGGAAGGAGTATGAGGAACCCATATTTACCTTGGGGTTTCTGTTCTTTGATTGAAAACATCTAATATGCATCTTTTGTGGCATAATGCTTATCTGGATGGTGTGTAAGTGGACTATTTTACCTGAAATACCCAATAAAAATTAACCCAGCTACCAGCTGGGGATCGAACCATTAATCCTAACATGGTTACATCATGCAGTGAATCTTGTCATCTCCTAATAGGAGATCGAGCCAACTTCGACGAGTGGAAAAAGCCACTGTGTCATGCAGTGAGATTCACTCAGTTTTCAATGAATTGAAATTAAAGACCAGAAGTTGAAAATTTGGACCGCTAAGAAACTCAAAAAGACATATCTAGAGGAACATCCTAACTATTTTCCTAAGTTTGCAAGGTTAGGTTCTCATTTCGAAAAAATGGATTGGAAATTTAACTCAAGATGGTCTTCTCCACTAACACTCATTTAGGATGAATGTTTAATGTTTGTTTCAACAACTTTCAAAAATGAAGAACCTTTGAATGTCAGAAGAGAGAATGCTGTCCACTAGAAGAAAGGCTTTTTTCCCAAAAAGAGGGAAGAATTCCATAATTTCCTGAATCTGAATTAAACTCTGGTCTCATGCCCAATTACATTTGGGCCTTAGGTGTTATGAGCTAATAAGCTAGACCCTTGGCTCTTCTCCTCCAGTACAATATTTATTACTTGTGCCAAAATGGACAACTCAAAGCTCTGATCCTGGACGAATAGACCTGTGGGTTATGGGCCCAGATCACATCAGCTTCTGTTGATTTGCAAATATCTGAAATATCCAAATTGAAGTTGTTGTCCACACCTCCGCTTTATGGTGATCTAATTAGTCTGAATTTCAAATCCTCAACGCAAAAGAACACAAGCTAAGGACAGTTAAGTTTTTGATGAGGATATCTGATAACAGGAATGAAGTGTAAAGTTTTGGACTCTATAACATAAGCTCCATAAAATAAAGTTGATTACTAGAATGTTACAAGTTCTATTCAATGTTCTTTCCTTTGATGATTAAGACATGTCAATTATGGACTGAGTTGTTTAGTTCATTAAATACAATCCATACAGACAAGTAGAAATGCATGAATGAGCTATACAACTCATTTACAATACCTCAATGCTTTATTCATAATGAGAATCAAATGTTACAGACCAAACAAGCCATGGGATGTAACTGAAAAGCTAAAATACAAATGCTGAAAATAAAGATCCACATGCATGAAAGAGAAGTCAAAGGAGTATGAGTGAACCCATCATTGCCTTGTGTGGTCATGCCTTCGACATTGAATGACATTTCGATCTCCTCCTTTGAGAGCTCTTCATCTTGACATACAAGGCATTAGGTACCTCTGAAAAGAAGTCACAATGCCTCTAACCAATCAGTTAAAGAGCTCAGACGTCAATGCCATATTCCTACACTATCCTTTTCGTGCATATGAATCTTCCCCTAAGTAGGAGATGTATTCTACTTGAAGGACAAACTATGATGCATGCTTTACTCATCTCACAAAAGAAGATCAAAAGAAAGAAGAAAACATGGACATAAGAGATGTGCCAAAAAGCCTGTAATATTTACTAACTATTTTCTGACTTTGAGATATAGGTTGGAGCCATTAGATCAAATTTTCTAAGTCATAAGTACAATGCTAAAAGAAGGAAAGAGTGAAACTCAAAGTCTCAGCAACCATTCTGCAAATGGAAGATTTAGAGCTCACAAACTTAGAACTGGAAGATCCAAGTACATTTTTAATTATGCAAAGATAGATTGAGAAAATTTCAACAAGCTGAAGCTAACCCATTTTAAAGGACTTACAGCTTTCAGGTATTACCTGGACCTGGGTAGAAGTCTAACTTTTGGTGGAGTAGAAGACTTCCTTTGCCTTTACAATAGGCCTCCATTCCTATCTTTGGCTTGCCATTACTCTGATGGCGAGATGGATGCAGTTTCCAGCAATTTTCCACTCGATGCCTATTCCTCTGGCAATGAAGCACAAAAATTCCTCTTAATCTCCTTCTTCTGGGATGAGGAACTCTTTCTATTAAAGCCATTTCTCGACTCTACATGATCGAGATTGGTACAGAGAGATCTGATTTACCTTGTAATCTTGATGAACGGCATTTAACTTCTTCGTCAGTGTCCTTCTCTTGGAAGGCATCTGGCCACTGAATGATTATGCATGGCTCCATAAAAAGTAAGCATGGAAAACCTGAATTCCAACATCAAGGGGTGAAAATCATAACCATACTTCTTAAGCTGAAAAAGTGGATCAGAAGTTTTACTGTTATATATGAAGAAACTAGAGGTGGAATCTCATGTCCTAAGACACTGTTTCTACAGGTTGTATCTGCAGGTACCTTCATTCTTGTCTGAAGAAATTTCAAAAGTCTTAAAACTTGTCTACTGGTGATGACGAAGCAGAACTTTCCTGCTTAGAATCTTCTCACAGGACTAGTGACTCAGTATTCACTTTGCTTTCGGAAGCTTGTCTCCCGTCAGCGTTCTTGGATGCATTCTCCAATTTCCATTCCCACACTAGGATAACCCAAACCTATAAAATGAGGATGATCCTCAACCTGTATTGGGTTAGCAATACCTTGGCCATTTTTACCAAGGCATCTTCCATCAAATCCCATTTTATCTAGTATGCACTGACACCATTTAGGGATGTTTAGGGAACTTTCAAAAATGATCCACTGATCACTTTTGACAAGAAAACCAAATTCAGAGTCTTTAATGAAGGGGATATTGTTTTGAAGTGGGATGATGATCGTGCAAAGCCAGGAAGACACTCAAATTTTGAAAGCACCACACTTTGGAGTGGCCCTTACATTGATTTCAGCTTGCAAGGAACACAACACTTTCCAACTTTCAAAGTTGATTCATGGAGAGGAACTTCCCATTCCTGTGAATGGTAGGTTTCTCAAATAATGTTATTGAAAATCTTACAGTGATTGTTAGAGAGGGATTTCCCTTCAAACTAAGTGTGAGTTTCTACACATTGCTTCATTTTTTTCAATTCAATAAGTGCATTCGTGCACGTGATCTGGTTTACCATAATTATCCTTTCCCAGTTTTAGTTTCATTTTGGAAAGTTTGGACTTTTCAGAAAAGGCAAATTGTTGTTGCATATTTGGACTCCATGCCCAATGGACAAGAGCAAGGCACTGGTATATAAGCTAGCAGGTAGCTTTCCCCACAGGATTGCTAAGAATGTTGACAATTTTTACACTTGTACAAAAATGGCCAACTCAAAACTTTGTTACGATGGATAACATTGGTGAAGTATACCTAAGCTATGGGAGATTATATTAGATTATGTTGTTACTGCTGATTTATTTAAGAATTACAAGATTGCATGAAATCTGTAACTATGTGTGTTGTTACAAAACATAACAAATCAAATAGTCTGTAATTTCATGACCATCCTCAGCAAAAGAACACAAGCCCCGAAGGACATTTTTATTCTCTTAATGAGAACATCAAATTACATAGTAGGTGAAGTGTAAAGTTTTGGAACAACAAACATAAGTACATATCACAGAAAATCAGAGTTCATTACTGAATGTTACAAGTTCTATTCAATTTTCTTTCCTTCATGATTAAGACATTCAATTGTGTTACTGAGTTGTTTAGTTCATTTTAGAATCCATACAGAAAATAGAAATGCAGAAAGAGATATACAACTCATTTACAGAATTCAATGCTTTATTCACAAGGAGAGTCAAATGTTTCCCACACAAGCCGTGGGATGTAACTGAAAAGTAAAATACAGCTACTGAAAAGAAACATACACATGCATTAAAGAGAAAGCAAAGGAGTATGAGTGAACCATCATTGCCTTGGGGATTTTTTGTTCTTCAATTGAAGTATCTTCATCTCCATCTTTTGTTTCTCCTTCATCTTCATATGGAAGCCATTGTATCTGAAAAGGAAGAAAAGAATTGACTATCAGTTACAAGCTCATGGATCAAACCATATTCCTACACTATCCTACTTCATGCATATGAATCTTCCCCTAAGCAGGAGATGTATTCTACTTGAAGGAAAAACTTCATGCATGCTTTATTCACTCAGCAAGAAGAAAGTGAAAAGATAGATGAAACATGGACATAAGAGAGGCCAAAAAGCCTAAATATTTTCTAACGGTTTTCCTAAGTGTGCAGGTACAAGTTGCAGCCAAAAAGAGAAAGAAACAAGTCATAAGTACATGCTAAGAAGAAGGAAGAGTGCAACTTAAAGTTCAGCAACCATTCTGCAAATGGAAGAAGTTACAGTACATGAAAGAGAATGGAAGATAGAAGTACATTTTTTAGTTTGTGAAGAAGAGGGAGAATCAGATTTCAAGAAGCTGAAGCTAAAAGTAAAAAGGGATTACAACTGAAACAGGATGAGAGAGAAGATTCTGGGAAAAAAAATGATCAGGGCTTCGCCATGTAAAATGGACATTTACGACTTTTCCAGCATGCCAGAAATAGCTACTTCCAAAAGGAAATAAAAGCATCTAAATGTAAAAGAAACAAGTTAACTAGTACTTTCAACAAAGCATCTAAATTGAAGGCTTATGCTTGAAAACATTTATGTATAAGCCAACTAGATGAAGAGAGATGAAGTTACAAGATAAATCTAGAAAGTCCACTTTTTACAATATTATAAAGGGACCATCTGTACAGAATACTATGAGTATAACTTCAGAAATCACAAATAAATGCAGGATTTAGACTTTTACATTAAGGAAATCATCAAATTCAGAGTTTGTTTTGCAAACATTTGTAAACAGTATTTCATATTGTCAAGAACAATAAGGCAAACATGTAGAAGCTATCATTACCTACTCCAGTTTTAAGATCAAACTGTGGAGTAACAAAGGTAAAATTGCTCAAGCATCAGATCATCATCTTCAGAGATACAAAGTTTGAGTACCCATACAAATGGCTCTCATTATCCAGAGCTGTCAAAGAGTCTACGGAAGACGTCAAACAAGTATAGATATAGTTTCAGATGCCAAGGTAACACTTCATTTTCTTCAAAATAACTATATATTGCAATGATTAAGATAGAGACCTAGGCAGCAACTAGTTTCTGAGTTTGGACGTAAAGGGACAAAGTACAGGCCGAGACATGTAGATAAGTCAAACTTAGAAACTATCAAAGTGAAGCCACTGTTCCAGTTCAAGAATAGATACAGTAGAAGGATAAATTTCATCGATTAGAACAAAGCTCCAAAATAGGCTAGGTAAATACTTAGAGATCATTTTACTAGGAAAACTACTTTATGGGTGAATCCTCAAAGAAATTACACATCTGAACTAATAAATGAAGTCACATCTATTGCAAAGCTAGAATGAGCACCCGAACGGAATTTTGAGCTAACTAGAACGAAGCTTCAAAAATCATGAGGATAAGGAGACAGAACTTGAACAGTTAATATTGAGTTGTCAAGGGCTCAGAGAATCATTAAGGATGTGTAAGAGATCTACAAAGGAGTTCATAAGTAACCTAGGTATCAGTTTTTTGAAAGTTGAAGTGGTAAGAACTAAATACTATTCAGAACTCAAGGATCCATATCATTTCAGAATCTCATCGAGTAAAGGAGATGATTACTAGACCAACAAGACTGATAATCAAAGAAGAAACTCTCATGCCAAAGAACAATAGTATTTTTCTTAATGAAGGCTAGACACAAAATGTCGGAATAGAGATTTCCATATCATAGAATGACTGACTTTGAAGAGCTCACGGTGAAAAACAAAGATACAGATATTCAAAACCTGCCTACACATAGGAATGTCATCATAGGAAACACGCAGAGTACAAAGGGGATATCGCAGACCCATCAATGGGTATGAAGAGAAAAAATTAGAATAAGGAAATACAGTACTTACTAGCTAAAATCACTAATCTGTTGAAAGTAACCCTTCGAATGAGTCATCAAGTTTGAGCAGAAATCAGATTCTGAAATCTAACACAGATTTCAAATCAAAATCATCAGAGGAACTCTTGATTAAGACATGAAGGATATGCAAAGAAATAGTGAATTATCAGTGTTTCAAGGTCAGAATGCCATCAACAAATGACAAGATCCAACTATCATGCTCAGAGGTCAAAATACTTACCATCCTTGCATCAGAGATACTGAGCCCGATCAACAGACGCCGAATGTTCAACGAAGAAATGTAACAGGATTTGAGTTGCATGACAATTACACTACCTCAAAATAATAAGTTTTGACAACATCGACTAATCATCTTTGGAGGTTACAGAATTCATAGAGGCATCAAAAGAATAACACAATACAGAGCTTGAAGTGATCAACCATGGTGGCCACTGTCAAAGATAGATCTCGAATAGTGGTCAGATTTCAAGAAAGTAACCTATGTAACAGATGACTACAGAAAAATCCGAAAGAGAGCAGAAATGGCTAGAGCTTCAAGCACAGAATCAAATTACGATGGCGTCAAGTGAAAATTTGTCTAGGGCTTTTCTGCCATTCTCTAGCGAGCAAGTGCAAAAATTATCAAAAATGAAAGGAGTTCGAGCATCTTTTACTCATTCACCTCACTGTGAGCTTAGAAAACGAAACTCAACCATGAAGTTGATGAATTCGACGGATCAGACTATCAGGTCAAGTACGATGATCAATGGCCTAATACGGATCAAGCTCATAGATTTGAAGTGATTAACCATGACCAGTGATTTCCATTGACTGTATTAATTACAAGGTTTCAAGCAATCAACCTAATCATAGTCACAGGATCAACGGCCACCGAATACAAAAAGGTGCAAAGATCAACAATGGCATCCGTTAAGGAGAGTTCAAATACAAACCAAAGGAGTCAAAGAAACCCTAACTCACAGTTAGGTCAGCATTAATCAGAGCCACCGACAATAGCGTCCATGAGGGGTGAGTCACCAGTGGGGAAGGGGCCAGCCCACGTGTCCACATTTTAAATAATTACAAAGGACTTTCAAAGTCTAAAACTATAGTCGATCCAAAACAAACAAAGCTGACCAAATTATGACCACAATGATCACCGAAAAGGTGAGATATTAAACTATAGTACCATTTAAGCATGTGAAGCTGACTATGCAATTGCCATATAATATTAATCAAAGGGGTTCCGAATGATCAAGTATTTATTATTTTCTAGAACTTATGGTAATATCAAAAGTCCACAAGGTCTAAGATTATAGCCATGGCGTGCATCAAAGGTGGTCCCCTCATCCTCAAACATCATAGTTGACCATGGTACTATGCTAAGTCCCACAAGGTGGAAAAAACCAAGTAATAATGCAAAAGTGGTCCCCACTTCTAGAGATGAGCTAGAATTGATTAGCAGTATGTCACTATTGTGACCTTTTAGAGCCAAAAGAGATGTCAACGTCAGAATATGTACACATGGTAGGTGGCCCCACAGTTGGGTGTTTATTTTGCAAATATTACAAATATTTTGATTTATTTACTCATAGGCATAGAGAGTTAATATTTTTACATACTTCACAAGAACACAGAACAGAGAAGAGACAGAGTTGCATGTCATGGAGAAAGAGTTCCCTAGAAAGCAATTTTATTTTTGGCAAAATTATTCACCCATCTTTATTAAAAATAGAACAGTCAACTTCAGTTGACTGAGATGTAATCAAAGGCTATTAATGCCTCTTGTACTAGTTTGTATTATTTTATCCCTTTATGTATTATTAAATAAAGGATAAAATTAGGATGCATGGGCAAGACTTTTTTTGGAATATATAGGGTAAAAAGAGGGTTTTAGAAGGTCCCACAACCTTATACAAAAAATCCCTTTAGGCTAGATTTAGCAATATAGAACATAGAAAAAAAGTACCCATGGAGATTCCAAAAAAAGGATAACGAAAAGACAGTAGAAGAGAAGAGGTTAACATCAGAAGAGATTTTTCAACTTAGAGACAACAGTTCTAGCTCTGGGGGATCCCGAATCCTCTGCAAGTTGTTCCGCAAGGGTGATGAGCTTTGAGCAATCTTTGGCAATGGCGCTCCTGGTAGAATCAGTGAAGGCCTCCCAGGCCTTCAAGGCAGTGAAGGCATGCTGGAGCTTGTTTAAAATAGATGACACCAAATCGACTCTACGTTCATCCCTCTGTGAGTCAGCAGACGCAGGCTCAACGGGAGTTGAGTTCAAATTCGGAGAAGATTTCGTAGTGTCAGCAGGAGGTTCACTGTCGTCGAAGAGCGGATTGTTTCCAACAGTATGAGAAGTGGGGTCGTCCACAGGATGGTTCATCTCCAACTACTCTGAGGTCGGGGAGTCATGATAGAGCTTGGCGAGGCCCAAAATGTCTTCGGCAAGAGAAGTATCAGGGCTTGAGACCGGGGAGACAACTTTAAAACTAGTGTCAGTGCCTTCCAACAATAGGCACGAAAGGTGCGGGGGAAAAAGAGGGGGAGAAGAAGGCTCGGAGACAACAAGGGGGGGTTAAGAATGGCGACATCCGAGTCGGAGTCAGAGGAAAGGTGTAAACGACGGTAGCACCGAGAAGAGCGGAGGGAGGTGGAGGAGGGGCGGGGGAAGGCGAGGGAGAATGGCGACGATGACCAGATTTTGGGGGAAGTGAATTAAGTCGGCATGCGAAGCAGCTTCAGAAAAAAGCAAGTACAGTAAGCCTTGGTGGAGTATAGCCCCTTCCCCGTCACGAGCCAGCTGAACAGAGTGCTCTAAAGACTGATAGAGGAAAGCCGCCAGATTAATCTTTTTCCCCCAACGCAGATGAGAAAGGATGAAGAAGTGAGGGCCGTAGACCAGACGATATCGACTGTCAATGGTGAAATAACGCATTACAACTTCAGCAACTCTGTTCCATGGAGGAGGCAGGGAATCGCGAGTATAGCCAGAGAGATATTTGACTGGCTTGTCCCCAGGAGTGATAAAATCCTACATTTCAGCATGCAGCGAGTGCTTGAAATAGATGTCGCCTGCGGCAGGAAGACCCGTGGCATCAGCGATAGCATTGGTGGAGATGGTAAAGCGCGTGTTACCAATCTGTACCCACCCCTTCGACCAGGAAGCCATAACAGTGTACGAGACCATGGCCGAGTAACCCGTCATTTTCTCCAGGAAGGTCGTGATGCCATTTTCTAGTAAAATGTTCCAAACCTCCACATTTTCTTTAACTGAGTCGCAGGTAGCAGGCTCAAGCCGCTTCAGTTGGCCACCCATTGTTGAGAAATTTGGAAAAGTGCAGAAGAGAGAGTGATGGGGGTCCATTAAAAGCCCGCCTAGGGCGTGGGAGCCGTCGGCCTCGCCATCATTGTCCTCCCGGCAGATCATCATATGATTAAGGGGAGGAATTACTCCATGCGTGTGGAAATCCTCCACATCATAACACATCACCTTCATCAAATGGTTCAGCACCAAAGGACTTTTCATAATAAATCAAACATAAATGCCGCCACCTTTTGAGGGGGCCATAAAGGCATTGCTGAAACCCATATCAGTTCCCCCTTCCACCAGTCAGCATTGGGATAGATCATTCTGAGTAATTTGGAAGAGATCAGCCGGGAAGTTTTCTATCTAGCTTTGTTGAATCTCAAGGAGAACTCCAATGTTAGCTAGGTGGTCCACTGCTTTACTCCCCTCCCGGAGGACGTGATGGAACTGAATTTGCTGGAAATTTCTTTATAGAATTCTGATATCAACTATGATATTTTGGATTGACCATTGACCAGAATCAGCTGACTGCAGGAGATTGATGATGTTGAGGGAGTCACTTTCAACTTGTAGAGGATCATCGCCAAATTTGATAGCCAGCTCAAGGCCTTTGAGGATGGCCATGGCTTCCACATGATGGTTGGTGCCATAGTTAAGATTATGTGCAGATGCAACAATGATGGAATAGAAGGAGAAACAAAGAATGGCTCCTCCACCTGATTTACCAGGATTGCCTTTCGAGGCCCCATCCATATTAAGTTTTCTCCAGCCCAGAGGGAGAGGAAGCCTTCAACTTAATCCCCAAGTAGAGGAAGTGCCTTTACTTACAGGATGAATAGCCAACAACCACTGCCACTCCCGAGAGTTACAGATTTGGATTTTTTGCTGATATTTGGACCAGAGGTGAGAGTTGAGATTATCCTAGAATGTTAGAGCAATCTGAGTAGCCACTCAATCAGGTTCAAGACTCTGGTCTTTGAAGATTATTTTGTTCCTTTCTTTCCAGATGCCCCATATGCCATGTGGGAGGAGAAGTTTCCAGGCCAGAACCAGAGCCAGGTGAGTGAAGGGGGAACTCCATTGAGAGAGGGTGTCCTGAATGGACTCAGGGAAGGTCCAGAACACACCCATCCTTGATAAGAACCAATGCCAGATAACTTGTGAAAAGGGACAGTGGATCAAAAGATGGGCCGAGGATTCCACCTCCTTAGTACAAAGCACACATCTAGTGGGAAGAGAGAAACCCCTCCTTTTCATATTTTCTCCAGAGAGGAAAGCATTCTTAGAAGAGAGCCAGGAAAAAAAAACCAATTTTAGGGATAATCTCCCTTAGCCAGAATTTGGTGACGGGGGGACCAGAGTTAGCACCATGCATTGAGAGATAAGCAACCTTAACCGAGAAATAGCTAGACGGGGAGAGGGGCCAAATTATCTCATCTTCATGATGGGAGAAGGGGATATAGATGGATGAGAGCACAGTTCTAAGTGAAGTCAGGAGCATGCTCTGTTGTTCACTTATATCATCCCAAACTTGAATATTCTAGGAGGGAATGGAATTCACCACCTTCCAATAGCCCGAAACTAACCTTCCCTACTTATTAATGAGGCTTCTTTTCATAGGATCCCATGAGGGATTGTGATCAAGCGACTCGACCCCAATCCAATGATCCCACCAGAAGTCAATAAGTCTACCATTTCCAAATCTCCATTTAGTGCCAGCCCGGATAATGGGGAGGGAGCTAATAACAGAATTCCAAATGGCCGAACCTCGAATTGGATTTGAATTGAGGAAATCTTCATTATTAGCAAGGTACTTAGCTCTGAGAAGCTGAGCCCAATGAGAGTTACCTTTGGCCACGTCCCAGCCAAGCTTGGCCAGGAGGGCCACATTCATGTCAGCCATCCTTCTTAGTCCGAGCCCACCCTGAGAAGTTGGCTTACACACTTCCTTCCATGAGACAAGATGGATCCTCTTCCTTTCTTCCGTCCCAGACCATAGGAAGTGCTTTTGGATTTTTTCCACCACCTCCTTCACCGAGTTGGGAACTTTGAGAAGGGACATGAAGTAAGTAGGAAGACTTTGGAGGGTGGCTTTAACCAGTTGGAGTTTTCCAGCCTGACTGAGTAGAGCCCCTTTCCAGGAAGCGAGCTTTTTTTGGTATCTTTCAATTACTAGATTCCAGAGATTTTTAGATTGCTTACCATGGAAGAGGGGGATGCCAAGATAGGAGGTAGGAAGGTCCACAATACTGCACCCAAAAATATCTGCAATCTTTCTTTGAGTCCTAGGAGCAGTGTTGATGAAGGAGATGCTGCTCTTGTTGAAGTTGATAATTTGCTACGAAGCTACTTGGTAAAGAGATAGGATATCCATGATAGCCCGGGCTTCAATCACAGAGGCAACACTTAATAGCAAAGTGTCATCAGCAAACTGGCTATGAGTGGTAAAAGGGAAGCTGGAGGTGATTTTCAGACCTGAAATGATAGATTGACTTTTAGCTACCTCCAGTGCTCTGCTGAGGGAGTCCACCATAAGAATAAAGAGGAAGGGTGACAGGGGGTCACCTTGCCTGATACCTCTGCTGCTTTTGAAGAATCCTGCCAGAATGCCATTGATAAGAATAGAGAAGCAAGGAGTCACAATACAAGAGAAGACCCAACTACACCATCTTTTATCGAAACCATATTTTTCCAGGACCCTAATTAAAAAAGGCCAGCTGACTCTGTCAAATGCTTTTTACATATCAAGATTTAGGATCATTCCAGGGGAATTAGAGTGATAGGCCAAGTGGATAGCTTCATGAACCATAATGATACTTCCTTGGATGAGCTGCCCCTTAATAAAGCCATTCTAGTTTTGTGAGATGAGAGCATTCATTAGGGGTTTAAGCCTGGAAGGCCAGCATCTTAGTGATAATCTTGTAAGCGGTGTTACATAAGCTGATTGGCCTAAAGTTGGAGACATCTTTTGAACTATGCACTTTTGGGGCAAGGGCAACGAAGGTGGTATTCCATTCTTTTAGGAGATTGTTACTGATCTGGAACTCATTAACCGCTTTGAAGAGATCCTGCTTGATGGTCTCCCAGAACACTTGGAAGAAAGCAACAGGAAAACCATCCGGGCCCGGAGCTTTGTCCCTTTTCATGGTGAAGACCGCTTTGTGAATTTCCTCCATAGCAAAAGGTTTGATCAGATTATTGTTCATCTCAGAAGACACAAGTTATGGTATATGTTGGAGCATAGAGGCCATTGATTTCTCCGAAGGAGGCTGATCGACCTGGAGGAGGCTAGAATAGAAGGAGACGAGCTCATTGGAGATATCAGCCTCAGATGTTAACAGGGTACCCGAGGACGACACCAGCTCTCTGATCTTGTCTCTGCTCTTATGCTTGGATGTAGTGATGTGGAAGAATTTGGTGTTATGATCCCCCTGCTCGAGCCAAAGGGCTCGAGAGTGTTGCCTCCAATAGGTCTCCTCTTATTGAAGCGTGTTGTGGTAATCACTGAGGAGGGAGGTTTCTTTTTGGTGAAGGTGATCCAATCTCCCCTCAATCTCCATTTGAGCAGAGACTTTAGCTAAATCTTGAGATAGCTTATGTTTGTGGAGCTTGATGTTGCCGAAGACCGTAGACTTCCATATTTTGAGCTATTTTTTAATTTCTTTGAGCTTGCTGGAAAATCTAAACATGTCAGTGCCCTCAATTTTGATATTCCACCATTTGGCAACAAGAGGGTTCAGGTGATTATTCTCAAGCCAGGAAAGCTCGAACCTGAAGGGAGGATTCTTGGTATTCAGATTGTGATTTGCACTCAGCAGGAGAGGGCTGTGGTTAGAGGCAGCCTGGGGGAGGGATTTGAGGTAGAAGTCAGGAAAGAGAGAGATCCAGTCCAGAGAGCCCAGAGATCTATCCAATCTGCTTTGAATATGGTTCCTACCCAATCTGCGGTTTGACCACGTAAAGGAGGAACCGTGAAGTTCCATGTCAAGAAGTGAATTCTCCCTGATGAAGTCAGCTAGAGCTTCCATGCTAGCGGTCATGGCAGGAACACCTCCCTATTTTTTTGAAGGAAAAAGGGGACAATTAAAATCCCCCATTATTAATATGGGGATTTTACCACAAGTGTTAATGAAGTTTGTGATATCTTTCCATAATTTCCCACGTTGAGTCTCTAAGTTGGGGGCGTAAACATTGATGGCAATCCAAGTGGAGTCAGATCCAACCTCTTGGAAGAGCATGCATAGAAAGTTGGGATGCTTGAACAAACAATCCCCTTTGAAGCTTCTGGGATCCCATAGGATACAAAGACCTCCCGAGTTCCCTGCTGAAGGTTGAGATTCAAAAGAAGTAGCCGGCCAAATTTTTAGGAGTCGATCGTCTTTTTTTAGTTTAGTTTCCTGCAGCATTATGATATCAGGAGAGTTCTGGAATTTGATATCTTTGATGACTCTTTGCTTTTGAAGAGAGTTGAGCCCTCTTATATTCCAAGAGATGATCTTCATTTCTTTGATTTGGATTTTCTCCCCACCACCATGGGGATTGTGCTCTGGGTTCCTTGAGCGACATTAAGAGTAGCTTCTTGCTGGAGTTTGATATTGCTCGAAATCCTTCCCCTTACTTTTTTAGTGCCAATATCAGGTTTCTTGCTGCTACTTCTTGTAAAGCGGGGGTTGATACTATCATTAGAAGAATGGGTCGAGGGGGAGATGGCAGAGTCTAAGGGAGGGGGAAAGAGGGGGATCGGGGGGGGGAGATTCAAGGAAGGGGGTTCCGAGGATAGGGGACTAGAAGAGGGAAGGGGGGGGGATGGGGAGGGATAGAGGAGAAGATAGGGGTGGAGGGGGGGAGGAGGAAACAACCAAGGAGAGGTTAACCTCCTCAGAGGAAAGGGGGGGGAGAGCTCGAGGGAGACAAAGGGATGATGAGGGGCTGAAGAACCAGAGAGGGGGGAACAACCTCGGAAAAAGGGTCAGAGGAAGTGTTTATTTCTCCTTCTTCCAGGAGAGCAAAGGAATTAGAGGTGGGGATGATAGGGATCTCAACAGAGGACAGTTTAGGAATAAAGCTTCTCTTAGTTTTTGGGGAAAGGTTTTGGGTTTTGGGTTTCAAATGAGGTTTGGAGGGTCAACTAGAGGCCCGATGGCCAATGCTTTTATAGAAAGAGCATGCTTGAGGAATATATTCGTAGTCAATATTCTGTTTCAAGTTCCCAAGATCCGATATTAGCTCTATCTCTTTTGGGAGGGGACAACTTACGTCAACATTAACACAAAAGTGAGCATGGATGAATCTAGTTTTAGATTTTGTTGCTTGATCTATAGCAATTAAAGATCCTATGGAGAGGGCAATACCTTCAATAACTGCTAGATGCCAGAACTCCAAGTGGAGCCCCGGGAGGTGAACCCATATTGGGGCTTGGGTCATGGATTCAGTGTGTGGGTTGAAACCTAGAGACCATTTCCTGAGGTAGAAGCCTCGTCTGCCAAAAAACCAAGGGCCACCGAGAAGAACTCTAGTGAAATATTCTTTCATGCTGAAGGAGAATAACATGAAACCATTAGGCATTACCACTATTTCAAGCGCTCCACATGGTTTCCATTTCAACCGTGCCCGGTTTTTGATATCTTCCAATGGGGGTTTAGGACCCATTAGTTTACCCACCAAGGAAAGATCACGAGAAGCAACAGCAGCCTCCATGATGTGAGAGGGGATGCACAGTCAGAGGGACCCATCTGACAGCAAAGGATAGAGATTTTTCGAGCTAAGAGCGGAGGTGGAACCCTCCACTATTTTATTCCATGCATTAGGTGGCTTTGGAGTGAGGGCCCTTGACATGAGGGACCCTTGATCTGGACCAGAGAGATCCAGCATCCAAGCTAGCACCAGAAAACCAGCAGGCGGCTGCAGGCAGTTTCAACAACGACCTAAAGTTTTTTCTCTGTAATTTTAATGTGAATGTTAACTTATTAGTACTATTTTGATTCTCCCTCAGTATAATCACATGTTTTGCC
The DNA here is from genome assembly GCA_019776745.2 of Taxus chinensis. NCBI lineage: Eukaryota > Viridiplantae > Streptophyta > Pinopsida > Cupressales > Taxaceae > Taxus > Taxus chinensis. The sequence goes on along the minus strand of JAHRHJ020000047.1, from coordinate 29,199 downwards.
CTTAAAAATTCTGTAGAAAATTACTGGTTCGTGCATCAAGAATCCTTCACAGATCAGTTGTGCATATACTCAGTCAAAGCCCTCATACAAATTGGTCGTATTACCTTAGTTTTAATCATTCTTTCAGTCATCTTTTACTCTCAAACTCCTAGAAAGCAATCTAGGATACACAAATAAGGAACCAACCTTTATACCAGAACTCACCTAGAAATAGGTATACCCATAGAATCGAGGTGTTTCCATTGTATCTACCAAAGAGAGAGATCATTTGTGCAAGCTTAGAAAACCTGCAGCCATCTCTCTACAGGGTGCACTTTCAAGAGATAATAATAACTTCAAAAACAAAATCCAAAACTAGTCCCCAAATGTGTGCTACTTCTATACGTTGACATGTTTCAAGTCAAGGCGGGTCACCGGAGGTAGTTTGAACATTTTAGCCTAACAAGGTGTAAAGTGTAAAAATAAGCCACACCTTTGCTGACACCTAGAGGAGCCACGTTTTAGGCCTAAATTACATGCGGGCTGGCGGGCTTGGGGAGGACTTTTCACGTAAATGGAAAATGCGGACCGGTGGGCCCCGAAGATGGTTTTTTTTTAGTTGGAATAGAATTATGAAAGTTCATACTCAAACATTCCTTGTTGGACATATCTTGTCACTTTTGTTGTTGAAAAGAAAATAAATTTGACATCATTAGTAATTGGTCTGAATTTCATTTCTTTGCTTTTAGAGATTAAAACTAAGATTTTAATTTCGATGAGGAAATCTTGTAGTTATTTCTTATACACTATTGTGGTGGAAAAGATTATGTACTTAGTGCCATTTAAGTCATGAAATGATCTGAATGATATCAACCTACCAGATCTGATTAGATTTGATAGGCACCTTAATTAAATGTAATTTTACTATAGAAACCAACTGAGGTAGAATTTTTTTTTGAAAATACAAGAAAATATAGGTTCTGTTTTTTAGGAACATTAACTGCCGCCTTGCGCAAAGTGGTGAGTTTAAGAACCATCGGCTTGCGCAGAGTGGCAATTTCAAAATCGTCACTCAGACAGGGTGGCAGTCTATAAAGGTACCACCTTGGCTCATTGCGGAGGGTTTGCAGTTTTTGTTTGTACCCTCCCTTCTTCAGGGAAAAACAAGTCAATCTGCGGACTATGCAAAACCTCCCATTCAAGTGGATTTAATTACAAACTTGATTTTTAAAACTTGGCAACTCAAAAACTACCAGATCAACTCATAAGGAGCAACAAGACTGATTTTTGTAAATGCATTCTAAATCCATTTATGGGAATTCATTATTGTATTATAATCTCTCACTATAGTTTGATTATCTACAGGAAATGGTGTGTTCCCAAATGCATGAACTCAAGGTTTGTGTTAAATAACCAAATAGGTGTTTAACCAGATTCATTTGGAGGATCATCTTGTTAGCAATAAACAAATTTTCTCACATCTACAGTCAACCCTGTCTCATGAATAAGACTAAACTAGGTATACGGAATGGAGTGGGGAACACATTTCCCCATTTGTGTGCACCCCAAACAGAGGAATACAAATAAATCTCTTCATCTAGAGAGCTCACTTAATTTCAAAGACCCGCAGGTTTGAGAGATGCTCCATCTAATGTTGAAAACATTGAGAAAATCAACCAATTGAGTTACAGACATTCAGGAACTAGTTGTGATTTTGCACTAACAGGTTAGGATTGACCATTCATGACAAGATTAGTGTCCGTTAGAATGAAAGACCTTAGATCTAAGTGGAAAAAATTGCAATCACAATCCAAGGAGTCTACCACTCGAATCATATGTCTACAATTGTCTAGGCAATATGCTATGCTTGTGGTATTCTTGAACCCAATACTAAAGCGTCCTGTGTAATTTGTGAATGGGGTTACTTAGTGCCATATGAGTATTAATTCACAATGAAATCCTCTTGGAATGATTTTATGGGACATCCATACAAATGACATTTAGACTATAGAATTTTGGCATTAGGATGGTATTGCGTTATGGACATGTAAAGCTAATGACTTAAGTTGGATACCTTAATGTAACATAAGGGTGAAACAATGTGACTAAAAAATGTGGATAAACCATTTCTAATCTGGGTAATGAGCCCCTGAATTACAATGCCAAGAAAATGAATTAGATGGACACGTTACTTGAAAACCCCATTTGTACAGTGAAATTAACCCTAGAAATAGATTACATTATTAATCTAGGCTAGATCAATACCTAATGCAATGAAGAAAATTATATGGTGGGAGATCAATTAAATGTACTCCTAAAGAGTTTAACTACCCTTGCAATCTTTTAACCAATTGATCATACATACTAACCATTCTCCGAAATTGTTCTAAGTATTTATCCAGAAGTTTTCAATTCTTGGATGCCCTATTGGAACGTCAACCAAGTACGGATTGAGCATTACATCGTTATCTGGCACATTTTCCCCTAATATGTTTATTGTCATTCTAGTTCTGAAATAAAGATTTTGCTAGGTTATGTGTAAGGAAAGGATATTGGCATAAGGTTACATAGCATATCTTCTATATCGACATTAATATTGTGTAGATTAGATAATGGTCACATTCTTGTGGTCGCATGTGGTTGTAATCCCCTGCCTAGCTGCATTATTGGGAATATTGTTAAGCCTCTGGGCCAAATAATATGTATCGTGCTTCATGATAAATTAATTGAATGAATAAGAGATATCTAATCTCTAATTTCTCTCCATCATTTCCTCCTCTCAATCTGGTGTAAGTTCGCATTCTTTTCTCCGGGCCTAATGTGATTGGAGGAAAAACTAATTCGAGGAATTTATTTATCTAAACGTTGGAGAGTGTTGGACTTGGTCTAAAGGATGTCTATCTTATTATTAGACTAGTTGTTATCTATTCCATTCTTCTCTCTTTTTTGTTTGTATCTTCTCCATCCATTCAGGGGAATATTGTTTATTCAATATACCTATAAATATGTATTGATGCTTCTGATAATAATATAGAATAATAGGAGATATCTAATATTCTATTATCTTTCCACTATTTCAGCCTCACAATCTAGTATTCAGAGCTGTTCGGTGGAGGGGCAAACAACTCAGAATGCATAGTCTTCAGAAAAGACCAAGAGTTGTTGCATGCTGTTAATTTAAGGAAATAGAGGCTCCTTTCAGAAGTGGTACGTGAACCTACACAGCTAGGAGGAGATCGATTCTAATGTTTACTGCATAATTCACTGCAAAACCACCAGAGGACCTTGTAAACTTGGTATTTGTACCAGCGTGGACATATAATACATGGATTGGAAAAGCTGAAACTTAGTCTTTTGCTGCGTGAAAAGTGTTCCAAATCCTTCTACGTGCCTGGATGGAAAATTGTGGAGACAAATAAGCCAGTGACCTATGTAGATATTGAAAATTTGTACTTTCGTTGAGATATTTTGACATGGAGATTTTCCTTGCTGACCTGCAGATCAACAGACCAGCTACTCGTGAATGCAAAATCCCTACACGTAAAAGATGCAGGTATACTTGTGTGGAGAAATAAAGCGTTATGCTTAGAAGAAGACTCAACTTGGGATGAAGATTAAAGTGACTGCATACCTGTGTGAAACGGGGAATCCTAGACTTGATTGCAATGGAGCCATAGGGAACTGTCTTCCCTTTCCACATCATTTAAGGTGAAATTTGAGGGCTGGAGACCAATCGACTGCCTGGGAGTGTATGCCTGAGGAGTCTTTCACTATTTTCTCGAAATGTTATTCTTTCAGAACCTAGAGGAGGGACATCTCAAAAATTCTTAGGCTGCAAGAACTGCGTGAAAGACTAAAGGTAGCACATAGGAGAGAGATAATTTGGCTTCATAAAGTCCTAAAAGTCACCTGCTCATTTAAAAAGAATGTTTCATTAATTACCCTGGAAGAAGAAACTTGGAGTCTCTCAAAGCCAATGATGAATGTCAAGCATGAACGACACATGATTGAGACTGCTGAAATCTGCAATGTTGACTCACAAGCCAGAAGAACACATGTAATGAAGCTTCTAAGAGCTCAATAGGTTCTACTTTTCTTTGCTCAACGAGCTTCGAAACACCGGAAATATAGTCTTCGATGAGCTAGTTCGAAGAGGACTTCTTGAATATTTCCTTTTTGACATCAGCTTCCAAGAAAAGTGAGTTCGAGAAGAATTAGAAGTTGGGTACGACACTGACTATGAAGATGAAGAAGAATGCCCCACCAAGGCGTCATCATCACATAGCATGTGAGTATCGAGAGCATCTACTGAGCTAGTTACTTCACATCAGTGAGCAAAGTTGTAATATCTCTTGAAATCAATAAATTAATCAATTTATGTTTTTTTTATTATTAAAATGTCTGCTCTGAAGTTTCTTTCTTTCTAATGCTCAAGTTACTTAAAGGGAAAAATTTTGCAGCCTGGAAAACAATAGATGCAGGACAATCCTTCAATTTGAAGGATTATGGGGCATCGTCACTCAGGATTCTGTGCCCACGTTCCCATAGACCCTGATAAATTAATGAAGTATGAGATGGCTAGTGCCAAAGCCTTAATGTTGATAATGCTTGGTATCAGTGATGATGTGTAACCACATGTTTGGAATTCGGAGAAACCAAATGAGACCTGGGACAAGTTGGAAACCATTTATGAAGCCAAAAATCAAACTAAGATCCTCCATCTTCAATCAAAGCTACACACCCTCTCTATGGGGTCAGATGAGAAAGTTGAGAAGTTATTACATCGCATGGTTGAGCTATGATTGGAGTTATTAGCCGCTCAGTGAAATGGTGGACACAAAAATTCTCATGTCGATCACCTTGAGAGCACTCCCTTCTCAATTCTGAGTGTTCATTATGACACTGAAAGTATCAAAACAAACAGTGGCATTCGTAGAACTTGTGAATTTGCTACAGCAGGAAGAGGCCATCAATTCATCCCAAGAGGATACTCAAGATAAATCCCTGTTCTCAAAGCCATATCATGGCCAAAAGAATCATAAGGGTCCCCCAGAGAATCCAAATCAAGTGCAAACCAAAACAACAATAGAAAGATCAAAACTCAAAGAGGTGGTGTCACATTTACAGAACCAACACTCACGACACTGATCATTGCTGGTACAATAGCTTGAAATAAGGGTCTTTAAGTCAAACAAGCACATTAGGGGTGTGAATATTTTCAAAAATCCAAACGACGTCCCCATCGCTGAACGAAAGCAGAAGGGACATCTCGCAGCCTAACAAGATGATGAATCTGAATGAGGAGACATCAGAAGGAGCCAATTATGGTAAGAACCTTGTACTCGTCTCTCAAACTTCATCAGCCATGAAGAAAGTCTAGTTAATAGACTCCAGGTGCAAGTAAAAATATGTCAGGTGACAAGAAGTTATTTGATTCACTACATAAACAAGACGACCACTGGAGATGGAGTTCATGGATAGCCGATGAAAAAGAGTACGTTACAGAAGCAATAGGAAGAGTCACCAATCCTCTTGGACCACGAAAATGTATGCTTACAAAGGTACTATATGTTCCTAAATTGACTAACAACCTCTTGTCAGTGACTCAGCTATTGAATCATCACTCTGAAGGTATAATTTCTTGTCTAAAATGCCATTAAATCATGCTTGATCTCAAGACAAGGTAAAGTTATTGCTAGAGAATTTCTAAAAGATAAGTTATTTTATTTAGATATATGTTTCATCTTCTGCAATATCTTTATCTACAACAACAGTAGAATCTACTTCAATCTGGCATTTTAGATATGGACACTTTTCGGTTAGTTCATTACATCAGATGAGTTCAAAAGAAATGGTTCATGGACTATCTAAATTTTCCAGTACCTTTCCTATTTTCCATTGTTGTCTTACAGGAATACAACACAAGGATCCATTTTAGGAAAGCACCTTTCATGCGAAAAAGCATTTGGAGGTAGTTCATACCAATCTAAACGGCCCGATGCTTGCTTTGTTTTCAGGATACAAGTACTTCCAACTATTCATGGATGACCACTCTCACAAGATGTGGGTGTTTTTCCTAAAGAAGAAAAGTGAGGCTCTTCAACATTTCCAAAATTTCTATCATCATGTTTTGAAAGAGACTAGACAACCACTTCTTCTACTTCACTTAGATCGAGGGGGGAATTCAAATCAAATAATTTTGTTGTATTTTTGAACCAACATGGTTTTAAAAAGAATTTGACTTCTCCCTACATGCCCCAGTAGAATGGCATTGTTGAGTGTCACAATCGCATAGTGATGGAGATGGCTTGCAACATTCTATCAACAACAAACCTAGAATAATGCTATTGGGCTAAAGTAATAAAGATAAGCTGTATATATTCTCAATAGGGAACCAGATATATGATTCTAAAAAATAAAACGCTAGAAGAGGTATGGAGTGGTAGAAATCCATCAATTTCCAATTTGTGAGTATTTGGTTGCATAACATACATGCATGCCCCAATCTCAGAAGAGAAATAAGGTTGAGCCAAAGACACTCCCATGTATACCTAATTGCCTACATCACTACCTTGAAGGCATATCATCTCATGGATCCTGAGACAAATAAAATATATGAGATTTGAGACATGGTTTGTGACGAGTTATCCTTTGACTCATCAGTATCAACAGAAGATCTACATCATGGGTTCACATTTTTTACCCATGCTACAAAGTGATATGGTTATGTCACATTTTGGATGACCTAGGAATTCATGAAAAATAGTCGCCTATTCTCTATTACGATAATTAGAGTGTGTTGAAGCTCGTATAGAATCCATTATTTCATGAACAAACAAAGCATATTAAGATTGATTGTCATTTCATTCGAGAGCATGTCTTAAACCATCACATTCAGCTCCCGTACTATCCTATAGAAGCACAAGTTGTTGACATTCTCAGAAAATCTCTTGGAAAACTGAAATTTGAACTTTTCAAGGGTCACATTTGTAAGAATAATGTAATAAGGGGGGAATGTTAGAAAATTCTACGTATGTTATCTTATTATTAGACTAGTTGTTATCTATTCCATTATTCTCTCTTTTTTGTTTGTATCTTGTCCATCCATTTAGGGGAATATTTTTTATTCAATGTACCTATAAATATGTATCGTGCTTCTGGTGTTTAATAGAATAATAAGAGATATCTAATCTCTATTCTCACTCAACTATTTCAGCCTCTCATTTATGTGTTCCTCTTCATGTGTATATATATCTATATTTATACACACATACACACACACACACACACATAAATCTTATACTATTTAATTTATATTTATAAATTTCCTTATTTGTTTTACTTTGCTCATTCTTGTTAATAATCCCTCTTTTTTTTATAATTTTAAATACCATTCTATTACACAATTAATATACTTTAAATTTATATACATATATATGATTGGCTAAAACAATATCTATTTCACGTCCTGACCGAGAAAAACCAACGAACAAAAGTTGAGGTTGCGATCCCAAAAGATTGTGATGATACCCTCTTGAATAAATGACACCCAAGCTCGGAAATACCAATTTGTCATCCAAAACCAAGCAATTATCTAAGGAGATAAGATTTCAGATCAACGGTTCACATACGAATGAGGGATCCATACTTCATTGGTCAGGACAGTGAAGCGGGGCATTAAATGTTTGGTAACTCAACATTTACTGCATAATATTAGTTAAAATGGGGACATTCTGATGGCTCTTTTTGGTGTTATGCCATCAGCACATAGGGCATAATATAAATTTTTAAGATAATTTCTTTGTGATTCATCAACTAGTATCCTTAATATAGTCACCAATTTTTTATTGGTTGATTCTTCCTATTCATTTCCCTATGGATAATAATCAAAAGAATGAGAAACATAAATTCCCTATCTATAATAGAAATCAATGAGCTCATGAGATGAAAATTTCAGAGCATTATCTGTCACAATTTTGGTATGAACTCTAAAACGAGCTAAGATGTTCTCCTTAATAAAATAACTAATAACTTCAGAAGTCATTTGGACTAGAATTATTTATACGTTTTTGTAAAATATTTAATTTCTTTCAAAACATGGGTGTCTCTTACTCGAGATTTTGGGTTAAGAGTCTTGATGAATTCAATCCCCCATTGCTAAAAAGGTTCCTTAACTATAACATGTTTCAAAGGTAAAATACTAATTTGTGCCTTCTGAAGAATATATGGCATGCTTCATATTTGAAAACTCACTTTGTTGGACACTTAATTAGAGTTGGAAAATAGTAATCCCCATGAAAAATATTATAAGTAGTTACAAGCAAAGAAAAATTCCCACCATAAGCTTGATTGTGATAGGATTTTAGTAGCTTCTTTTATTGTTCTTTATCTAAACACTTTGGAAACCTACCATCAATCCGTTTTCTGAAAAGTGAATTTTCCCAAAAGACATACGTTTTCAATCAAAATTTAATCTATCCCTTCTAGTTGGTATTGAGGTGTGAAGGACACTCACCATATGTAAGCAAGTGAGTAAAATTAGATTATCATTCATCTATAGAGCTATGAAACAAAAAAATTGGTATTTTGATAGTTTCTTTATTACTTGAATCTTCATTCACACCTTGTACTACTAGTTTACATAGACCTAGTCCTAATACAAGTTTGTTAGGATTACTATCAATGTCATAATCCTAAGCCTTGGTAATCCAGTTGTCTCTTTTAGAACCAAAATCTTATTATGTTACAATGTATTGTATAACAAGATCTTAGACAAAGATGATGGAATGGGAATTGAGAATGTAGAACCTAAACTTCTTTACATCAATGACTACGACAAATTTTTTTTTTTTTAAGATGGAAATACTTCAGTTCATGAGGTTTAAGAACATAGATCATAAAGGTAATTAGTGCTTCAGCTTCTTCTAATTTTTTTTGAATTAAGATGACAGAAATGGTATTCTCATATGCATAGAAGTAAAAAATAAAATCATTATCTAAAAATGGAAAAAAAGGGAAAGTTTTTTGCAATTGCCTCCTTTATATCATTAAAACATTTATTCCTTGTAGAATTGTAATGGAAATATTTCCTTATTTCCATTGTTTTATCTATGTGTTGAGTTATCTCAGAAAAATATGAAATGAACCACCAAAGGAAATTAATCTTACCAAAACAAGAATGAACTCCTTCCTTACTTATTGTAAGAGATAAATTCAGAATTACCTACACACTTTCTGGATCAATATTTATTCCATTAGTTGAGATGATGTGATCAAGTAATTTACCTTCATTGACTTTGAAAAACTTTAGGTTAAGGGATATACCATGATCCCAGTTTATTTGAAGGACAAGTATGAGGTATTACAAATGTTCTTCCCTATGCTTGGAAAACACCAGGGAAAATTTTAAGGAACCCACCTAAAAAAAATATAGAAATTGTGGCGAACATGGTCGGAACCATATTCCCTGGGTTGGTGAATCATCTAAAATCAACATTGATGGCATTAGTGAAATATAATATTTTGTTTAAAGGAAATTGTAGATGGAGTGGTGAATGAAGGATAATGGAGGTCTTCCACATGTTCCCCTAAATATCACTCTACTTAACCTAACCGTAGAATTGAAAATTTATTGAATTCGTTCATTTTTTGGGCTTGGAATCCACATAATGCCTTTTCCTTTAGGATTCCTAGAATCTTGCCACATGTAATCCTGATATCCAATTATGGGAGTTTGGGATATTTTTCCATACCTTTATGGTTAGGTTCCTGGAATGGGTGACCCTTGGCCACTCCTCATCCACCGAGGCTTATCAAAAGTTTTATTTGATTCCTAGGAAGTTAGCAGTCTTTTTATTTTGGAAGGATTGCTACAGGTTTAACGACTTCAAATCTAGATGTGTGTGTGTGTGTGTGTGTGTGTGCGCGCGCGCGCGCGCGTGTGTGCGTGCGTGTGTCTATATATATATGAAAAATTTAATCAAATTTAAAATAAAATCCTAAACATGTTAGTGAAAGAGACCAAATGAATAGGAAGGTTCTGTAGATTTCTTGGTGATCCAAGAATGTTTTAAAACCCCAACCCATCTATCATGCGATGATTCAATAAAAAATATATGTTCGGATTGGAGATCCATTAGCTATTGACATGGGAAAAATTATTGGTTTTGGAAATTTTGGGTGAAACATGGTCACTCCTATGGTCATAAAAAATAGCCAAAATAATATTTCAGAATTCGTACTTTTAGCAAAATTACGAATATTAGCCACTAAAATTTTCCCTAAAAAGTACTATGAGATCATCCTTCTAAACCACCATACATTTATTCTTAAGATCCTTGAAATCTAATTCCATTGCACTTTGGAATGTAGCCTCAACATTGATAATCCCAAAAGGAATTATCTTATTGGTAAAGATGCCTCATGTAGTTGTAAAATTCATTTTATATTGATCCCGAACATCTAGATCAATCTAGTTATAGCCTAAAAATCTATCAAGCATTGACAACATTTATGAATTGGTTACTACCTACAAGATATTATCCATTATCGGAAGGGGATTATTTTTCATAGAAGGAATCTTGGTTCAAATTACAAAAATCCACACAAATGCTGAACTCACTTCTCTTCTTGCTTACTTGAACAATGTTTTCCACATAAAAAAAATTGAATAGGAAATATAATCTTATCTTTCAACAATTTCTTGGTATATTGTTCCTACAATTTTGGGGTTATACTACCTTTGCTTTTTCTTGAAAGGTTGAATATTAGGTTTAACTGGAATATAATGTGACATATCTCTTAGTTTGAAAGTGTTAAGATCCTCATAACAAAATGCTAACACATCAATGTAATTTTTTAAGAGCTTCACGACATTCCTCTTTTCTTCTGTAGAACAACATTTTCCAATATTAAACAATTTAGGATCTTCATCACTTCCCATATTTACCTTTTCAAATTCTAATGATTGGTCAATGTTTTGCGATGCTTTAATTTTTCTAAAATGATTATGTATGTCAAAAATATCTTCTGAACATACTAAACCTTTGTCTATTTTGTTAACTTTTAGTTTGATAGATCCGCTCTGATATGCTTGAGATTTAATATATTATTAAACAGTAAATGAAAGGGATTCCCTATAACTTACCTCACTTCCCTCAAAATATAATTGATTACAGTTATCTCTTAACTCAATAAATTAGATAATATTTTTATCTTCATTTGTTTATATTTTTTGGGACACTGGGTCTTAAAATCATTTCAATTGTGTACTCACCTAGATTGAAGTTAGGATGAAGTATAAACAAGGAACTAGATATTTCAATGGAATCTTATCATGAATTCTTATCTCTTATATAACATCAATTTAAAATGCCTCAAATAACTCAATCAAGTCCCATACCTTATTCTGATAATGCTTTAACATTTCATTTTTGACTTGGAACAGATCCTAGACTTATTTGAATATAGGTTATGTATCACCTTTTAGTCAAATTCTATTAATTTCCATTTCTTATTCTACTTATATGAAAAGGAGAAGAGCTTCATACTCGAATGTGTTATTATTATTATAAAATTGTATCTTGTATAAAAATGTGTGAGTTTTACCCGAAGGTGAAACTAGAACCACTTTGACTCAGAAACCAGTTTAAGAACTACCATCAAACTTAAGAGTCAAAAAATAATTTAAGCCACCTTGAATGACATTGGAGATATCAATATTTAATCAAACATGGTCATGTAATTTCAATGACCAATATCTATATACAATATTTGTGCTCGAGGATCATCCATCTTTTGAATTATATAATTTTCTTGTCTTTTAGGAAGTAACTAATTGATTTTCCCCATCAATGGGATCAATGAATTAGACCAATACATTTTAATTTCCCCTTCTACATCTCAGTAAAAATTTTATCTTAAAATAATTTCATAAGAAGGTGGTATATCAGTAACAAGAATTGTATTTTTATCTTTTTTTAGGAGAAACTACAAAACCTACCTTAGTATATTTGATTCTTCCTACTAATGGAAATTCTCTGGTATCCATGGAATAACATGAATCCAAATATAGAGTAATATTGAGACCCAATGCATGAGATACATTTTCATGTATGACATCATCAGACACACCAGAATGAATCAAACAATTGCTTAACTTATGTGTGACTATCAAAACGTTACATAAAGGTTAAAAATTATCAGATGTGGAGGGAGTAGAGTCTAAATTTTTTTTTGGGGAATGATATTTAGGATTTGGTTAGACTCCTTTTGAATAGGAAGTATGTTCATTTGGGTTGGTATTATATAAACTTGGCGAACTAGGAAAAAGATTCTAAATGATTTTGATAATGCTCAATTTCAGAAATTTGAACCTTGGTTTTCTTAATATGATCAATTATATCAATGGAACCTGAAAAAATATTAATATTATTGATTGTACACATCAAGGGCCTTACACTTGTTAAATTTAGGAGTTGTAACTATTTTAGAAATAGTTGCTAGAGGTGTAGGGTATTTACCTTCTTAGTAGTGGTAGGAATAGGAGATCCCCTTTTTGCAACCACTAGGGTGACTACACAATATTCTTTATCTTTCTTCCAAATCTAGATGAAAAATATATTTATTTTTATTCCCTTGAGTCTTTTTCATGATCGCGTATTATTCACTATTCATATATACCACTATTTCCTCATTTCTATCTTCTTCATATTGATAAGCAATAGAGCCAATATGGGAATCTTCAACAACTTCATTGGTTTCCTCAATTAATTCCTCAACCTCTTAAAATTATTTTTGGGTAGATTCATCTTCTACTTCTTGAAATACACAAGTTACAGTGACTGGAGCTTTTAAAGGAGGAGATTCAATATCTAACTTGGGTTCAACAGTGGGTAGATGATTTTTTGGTTGAAATTTCTTCCTAAAAATATATTATAGGGAGCATTATGAGAAAGCTTCATCTTAAAAAAATAAAATCATTGGCCAATTTATGAACTAATTGATTAGAATTAGTTGGTCTTTGGCTAGAAGCCTTAGCTTTGGAAGGTTATTTCTTCAACTTACCATATATAATGAAATCTTCTTCAACACTTATGGCTAGCTCTTGGTAATCACCCAAAATTTGTAATCTTTCTCTTCTTAATGTAAAACTCACCTTTGGAAGTTGAGGATTGACGAAGAAACATTTTATTTTCACTTTAGTTGGTTGAGAAATATCTTGAATCTTATATACCATTCTAGTAAAATCTTGTATGAATTATCTCATTGGTTCATAGGGTTCATTTTTCATCTAGGAATGATATACTAAAAAAGAATCAACATATTCATTTGGTTTGAATGTATCTTCAAACCTAGTTTTCATTATATTCTAGTTAGTGATACAATTGGTATGGAAGTGAATAAAACACTCTTCAACATTGTCTTATAAACATTCAACAAGCAGCGTAACTGAAACATCTTCATGAGCAACACAAAGTACTCCATAAGAAACATAGAAGGTTGAAACGTGGTCATCAAAGTGAACCTTTCAATCTCCTCTGAACTTTGGGAATTTATTCTCGCTACCTTTAGGTAAATCATGAAGGGGTTAGGGTAAAGCTAGACACCCAATATTATGTACCCAGGGATTTGGTACAACCATTCTTTGATTAAAAAATTATAGAGGAAGGCATATTCCTTATAACATTAAAGTTTTAGTTATAATTACTTAAGAAGGATGACCATAGTTTCTTTAAGTTGGGATTTTCATCGCAAATCTCTTGGATTTTCCTCGCTGATCTCTTGGATTTTCCTATTTTCTTTGGGGATAAACAAAAAATACTATTGTTGTTGATACTAGAAGGAAGGATATTCAATTCCTTAGGCTCTCAAACTTTTGGTATATCTATGCTCTATCAGTTTAATAAAATTTTCTTGAACAATTTTTATTTAAATGTGATGAATGATACTCAGTGGGAACTACTCAAAAAAGCATGAACGTGCCCCATGGTGGGCACTAAAAAAGTATTGGTTGAAAAAATTATTGTACTAGGAACAATCAATAGTTCAGGGGATGTTAGTTCCTCCTCTTTAAATGGGAGGTTCCCTTATTCAAACATAAAACTAGAAATTCTATACTATGCACAAATATACATTGTAATAAGTTCTAATGAGGATGTTTTTTGTAATGAGTATTTCCATAATTTTAAATAAAGATAAAATATTGAGAAAGGAACAAGCTTAGGTAAGAGAAAATGAAGTAATGCAAAAAGGTGAGTTTTTCACAAGACTAACCAACTTGGGACACACAAATCTACACATTTCTCAATCAAGGACACAAATTTCTTCTTGGTTGTGCAATATCACCATACTTACAAAGTTAGAAATTAGAGAGAGATATAACAACACTTTTGAATAAAAAGGATGCAAACCTTATTCTACTCACACATGTCAATATAAATTAAGAACATACATGCTTGCAAAAAATGAAATTTACTACACTGGACAAGATACATATTGAATCAAAGATCAATTATTCTTGGCACATGATTAAGAATATGTTTCACTCGGAAAATGCTTCGTTCCTTATAGAAACAGATAAGGTTAGGGTTAGGAGGAATACCTGTAGGATGTCGAGATGATGTGCGCGTACCGTAGAGAAAGATCAGGTTGACTGCGGAGAACTCCTTTTTGTCTGGGAAGGACTACCTGCAAATAAGAACACAAGACCACAAGATTTGATTAAACAATAAATGAGGAAACTGCCTTGGGCCCAGGAAATGTAAAACTTCCTTTCGAAGGTGGTCAGTTTCCCTGCTAATGTGAATTAACACAAAAGACTGTAAAATATCAATTAAATTGCTTGGCTGAACTGGGTAGGGGAAAGGCTGTTTTTCCTGGTTTTTGATCAAAGGAACCGATGCCGGTTACGTATAACCGATGGCGGTTACTGATAACCGATACCGGTGGGTTCTAGGATCTTCTGGGCTGGTTGTGGAGTTTGTAATGGCTGGTTTTTGGATAGTTTTTAGGAAATGGGATGGTTAGAAACAAAAGAATGACAGCTAGAGGCAATGGTATGTTGGATAATGGATTCAGAAACGGATTTGGGAGGACTGTAATTCCAAAAGCATAAGAAATGTTATAATGGAGGACATGCAAGATGTAACTTACTGGTTTTGATGAAGGTGCAAGTTGATCTCCTTTGCTATAAACCCGTCTAATATTTTCACTCGTCTCTGCTTGGTCAAGTGAAGATCTGGACTCTGTTCCTCGTTCGCAATGCCCTCGCTCGATCCAGAAATCCTTTGATTGATCTCTCAAAATGAAATTCCGATCCGTTGTTTTGGTTTGGGAAGCCCATTTACAGGGAACCGATGGCGGTTGCGTAACCGACGGCGGTCGAGTAGGAACCGGCATCGGTTAGGAAAAAGTAGGCTATTTTTACTAAAATAGCCCACCTTCCCTGTTTTTCTCCCGAGAGATCAGTTGCAGGCTTGGTCAAGTGGCTAGAAGGTCGGCTTTTGGTGCGAGTAAGGAGGCATTAGTTATGGATGTGAGTCTAGACCAAGTCATGGGTCTTAATTAGCTTAGTTTAGGGTTAGGGCTAGGTCATGATGAGGTGGCAAGGTGAGGTGGCGGGTAAGGTGATGTGGATTTATCAATTACAAGGTAATTAATAAATGATTGTGTAAAGTTTAGGTAATGAGGTTAGGTTGCGAAATGGGATGCGGGTCACAAGGGGTCGTGAGACACGAATTTGGTGTCTACATTAGCCCCTTATTGTCGTGTAGCTTGTTCTGTAAAGCTGCGCGGGCAATAATATGAAGTGGTTTCTCATGTTAAAGATATAGGTAATCCCCCTCAAATCTATCACAGATTGAGTGAACAGGAAATCAGGGATAGGGTTGATAAAGGGTATATGTGGTAGAGAGGATGGTAAGGGGGTGGGGTAGGTCCAAGGAAGCAGACGCATGTTGAAATGCAATAGTACGACTAGGGTACATGATTTGACTAGCAAACCAGCAATGTATAGGCAAAGGTCGATAGTTTATCCAAACAAGGGTGATATAATCCTGGTATCCAAGGCATAGGAAGTAGCTCCAGGATATATAACAGGTAAGGTACCGGAACGTTTAGGCATGTTCGGCAGTACCAAAAGGTTGGTTTGGTTGAGATAAACGTCACGGTCTAGGTCTGGGCAAAGCTGGTCGACAGATCAAGTCAAGGACCCTAATCATGCGAAAACACGAACAGGTGAGCTCGATTGAACACAAGGTACATGATGGATGTATAAAATAAAATGTTGATTGTGGGTATGGTATGGAAGTGATACGGCCTTGGGTCAGGCGGTGGCCTTGGGTCGGGCTAAATAGGTAGGGCGAGGCCTTGGGTCGGGCCAATTGGTAGGTTGAGGCCTTAGGTCGGGCCGAATGGGAGGTTGAGGCCTTAGGTCGGGCCGAATGGTAGGTTGAGGCCTTGGGTCGGGCCAATTGGTAGGTTGAGGCCTTCGGTCGGGCCGAATGGTAGGTTGAGGCCTTGGGTCGGGCCAAATAGGTAGGTTGAGGCCTTAGGTCGGGCCGAATGGTAGGTTGAGGCCTTAGGTCGGGCCGAATGGTAGGTTAAGGCCTTAGGTCGGGCCGAATGGTAGGTTGAGGCCTTCGGTCGGGCCGAATGGTAGGTTGAGGCCTTGGGTCGGGCCGAATAGGTAGGTTGAGGCCTTGGGTCGGGCCGAATGGTAGGTTGAGGCCTTAGGTCAGGCTGGACAAGTGAACAAATGTTGTGCAGCAAAGGTGGACAGAGGCGATATTGGTGAAAAAGAGGCAAGGAGTAAAGAAGGGAAAATAATGGGGTGAAAGTTGGGTATGAAACCGATGTCGATTCTGCATGACTGATATCGGTTAAGGGACCGATACCGGTTTCTTAGGGCAAAAAGAAACCGACATCGGTTAAGGTCGATAAACCTATAAAAAGAAAAAAAATACGGCCTGTCATTGTCACTTTTGTTATTTGCAATCCAAATTAACTTGTCTGACGTGGAGAGTTGATTTGGAGGGTTGTTAAGTGAGGTGGAGCTATTTGATTGGCAGAGAGAGTTGATAGTGGGCCCGAATAGTTGAGGAGGCAGCAGGTGATTGGCCGGGGACCCAGCAGATCAGGATTGGAGCCATGGCACAGGCAGGAGGAGCTGGAGGAGCTGGACCAGCTGGACCGCCACCACCCATCCCACCACGACGACGTGTCGTCGTACCGGTAGGTTCTAAACTCTTTAATTTGGTGATTTGGTTGAGTTATGTTGTTTTTGGGATTTGGGTAGGAATTGGTATGTTGGAGGAAATAATGGGTAAATGGAGGTAATTCGAGAAAGGGAGAGGGTAGATAGGTTAGATAGGCTAAGGCGGCTAGGTGTGTAAAATTTGGGGGTGTTTGGGTGGGTAGATGGGTAAAAATAGGTGAAAAATGGTTTTTGGGGGCCGCGCGGGGGTTCAGCTCGGGCAGGAGACATTGACTGATGTCGGTCAGTAGGCGACCGGCATCGGTCGCAAAGGCATAAGGTGAGATTGATTTGGGGGCTACCGGCATCGGTCGCGTATCGACCGGTATCGGTGGGGGAGGTTGAGGGTGGAGTTGGGATGGGATTGGGTTTAGGGTTTAAGTTTGAAGGTGGGTTGGGTAGCGTGTTGGGGTGGGGTTTAGAGTTTAGGGTTTAGGTTTGAAGGTGGGATGGGTGGCGTGTTGGGGGCTTAGGGGTTTAGAGTTTAGGGCTTAGGTTTGAAGGTGGGTTGGGTGGCGTGTTGGGGTGTGGGTTTAGGGTTTAGGGTTTAGGTTTGAAGGTGGTTTGGGATGGGATTGGGTTTAGGGTTTAGGGTTTAGGGTGGAGAAGGGTGAGGTGTGGGGTTAGATTTTGGGTGTTACAAAAGGGGGTTTAGATGGTAAAGTAGGTGTTATAATAAAGAGTGGGTCTAAGAATGTGGGTTGGTTGTGCAGGCACGTCAGCAGTTGACGATGCGTGATAGGATGCCTCCACTATTGAGTCGGATGAGGCCACACATATCTGCGGCGCATTGGGCCATCATGCGCGAGGTGGGACTTGGCGGGGTCCAGAGGTACAGAGCGATAGACAGAGATCACAGCCTGATGGTCGCCCTCATCGAGAGATGGGATCCGGCGGCCAATGTGTTCCATCTGCCGACCGGGGAGATGACCGTCACATTAGAGGATGTGTATCGCATCCTGCGGCTACCGATCGAGGGAGAGGCCGTTTTCCAGGTAGATTCAGAGACAGCCATGGATAGCATACTGCAGGTTTTTGGGGATGCAGCCGCGCTTCTTACATATCATAGCGCGAGCATTGGATATGGTGACATGTACCGCGCACACAGACATGAGACACGGCTTGCCTGTGTTGATGATGATAGGGATCACTTGCTTCGCCCCTCCCGGATTCAGAGGGAGGCCGCTTCCCACGGGCATTGATGGGGGTGCTACTGGAGATGGTGGAGGAGCACACCTGTTTCGCATGGGCACCAGTGTATCTGGTGCAATTATACAGGGAGTTATGGGGCTATCGCCGGAGGGGGCGCTTTGGTATTTGTCTATCTACCTTTTTGTTGCACTGTTGGGCATACGAGCACATCGTATGCATCAGGCCGGTAGGGCTACCCCAGCAGCCAGGGCCACAGGTCGTATACCGATATGGATTTCAGAGGTGGTTGGGGGTCGTGGGCCAGCCACGAGCAGTTGTTGCAGGTCGGGATGTGGCCTACTATAGACATATGCTAGAGGGCCTTACAGCAGTAGACATTATATGGAGACCCTACAGAGGTCACCAGCCTGGCAGAGGAGCCCGCATACAGCTGCGCCTGATCCAGTATACATTCTGGATAGCAAGACGGAGGCCGGGAGAGTACGAGCGGATACCCCTAGAGAGGGTACGCAGGCAGATGGGGCTGCGACAGGACGAGCCACCTCCCTTCCCTAAGTACAGGAGGGATGATGTAGAGGCCCCACTACCAGCGCCACAGCCTTGGGATCCAGAATGGGTAGCGGAGAGACCGGCAGGTGAGGGTGTGGATGATGCCGGGTGCACGGGAGCATACAGGGTATGGTGGGCTGGGCAGAGAGTAGCGAGGATAGTACCGCCTGCGTAGCCAAACTTAGCTGCAGTTACTGCAGAGAGAGATCAGCTCCGGGGGCAGGTGCAGCTATTACAGGGACAGTTGGCTGTTGCACAGGCACAGATAGGGGTCTTACAGGGGAAGCTAGCCTAGGCTCAGATACAGGCACAGGCAGCACCACCACCAGCAGCACAGCCACAGGTGCAGGTACAGGTACAAGGCAGCCGTACCAGCAGCAGCACAGCCACAGCCCCAGATACCACCACGGCCACAGGTGCAGGTACAGGCACAGGTAGCACCTCCACCAGCACCACAGCCACAGGTGCAGGTACAGGCTCAGGGGATATTGGTGTTAGGTGCTAGGGGACCAGCCCCAGTTCCTTCAGTGGCGCGAGATCGTTATATGGAGGTTAGAGAAGAGGCCCGTTATTATCAGGATATTCTTGATAGTACCCGGAGTTGAGTATCAGGCGTATGCAGCGCATAGGGTAGAGACCTCACACAACCAGAGATCTCAGGGAGGGGTAGCCACAGCTGGCGTGTCTGTGATGGGCAGGAGGTGAGAGGCACCACAGGGACCAGCGGGGAGAGGTGCTGAGGGTGGTGGGGAGAGCTGATAGATCCCCGACATGGTTTTGTATAGGGACATGGGCACCGGTCTGCGAACCGGTTGTATTGATAGAGGCCTGCGTGCCTACACTTATTCATTGTTTTGATTCATTTATTTATTATATAACCGGCCTGCGAGCCGAGTACGGGTTGTATATTTGATACCGGCCTGCGAGCCGAGTATATTTTTGGTTTGAGAGACCGGCCTGCGAGTCGAGTCAAGATTTTTGGTAGGTTATTGCAGCTTGCGTGCCGGCTTTGGTATGTTATGAGATCACAGAGGCCTCGATGTAGGGCACATTGTATTTTTGAAAATTTGTATATATATAGAGACGATGTTTTGATCCACATGCTGTGTTTAAAATGTGTTGAAATATGTGGTTAATGGCTGGTAATATATAGAATGTGTGATGAGTTTAATTGACATGTTGATAGATAGATGATGCTGATGTTTTTGTTTATTTGTGCGTATATATGAATCCCAGGTTATGTGATAAATTGGTGGTTTTGTGACAGTGTGATATATGTAACTGATGAGTTGGATCCAAATGATGTATAGATTGATAGTTTTTTGGTATCTGTAGTTGATGGTTTGTGTATTTATAAAATAAATGATGTTGATGAAATTGTAATGCTATGTGTGGTGGATGAACAAAATGTGGTAAATTGTGTTGGTTATGCAGGCAAAGAGGCGGGCGCGACAAAAATTTAGATGAGAAATGAAGAAAAGAACCCTGTTTCAAAAAGGAAGGTGTGTAACCGATATCGGTTAGAGAACCGATATCGGTTAGAGAACCGATATCGGTTAGGTAACCGATACCGGTTATTTAGGTATGAGCTTTTCTAAAAATAGAAAAGCTAGGGTGGCAACTTAAGTTTTAATTTTAGAGCCATGCAAGAGGTTAAATACACGAACGCGACGCTTTTTGACGACTGAGACAGGTATTTGCATGAGAGATTTGGGTGAGAAGGAGAAAAGAGACAAGGAAAGTAAATGTGATCCGAGGTTCAGAAGGCAGAAAGACAAAGTTGAAAAGGGTGGTGATCATGGTAGAACGAGGAGAAGCATTCAGCAGGCAAGGTCATAAGGGAAGACAAGGGCGACCTCAAGCTGGTGCAACCCAAGAGGTATTGTTTTGTTTGTGATTTGACTACTGCATGTTTCGTGAATAAGATGGGGGAGAGTAAGTGGGTAGATATGAGAAAGAAAACATGATAACAAGGGTTGCAAGGTGAGGTAAGTGTTACAGGGTAGGCAATCAGGGGTTTCAGGTATGTTTGTATGTATAAAAAGGAATAAACGAGCAAATTATTGTCGTAGGTGGTTGTTTTTAGGGAAGGTGTATAAAATTGACAGTGACCGGTAGCGGTTAGGGAGAAACGGTATCGGTTGTTCAACCGATATCGGTTACGTATAACCGGTACCGGTTACTGGAGAAATTTCCAGACTGTTTTGAAAAAGACCCTAATGGATTGAATGGTTGTTTGTCATTTTGGTGTATGCAGGCAGAGGCAGGGTTGAGGATGAATGATAGCGTGCCAGCGCTGTTGTCGCGAATCCGAGTGGATGTAACACCAGCGGAATGGACATTGATAAATTGTTTGGGGCTAAGTGGAATCCGTTATTATTCACGAATCACACGTAACCATGGTATGTTACAGGCGCTGATCGAGAGATGGAATCCTGAGACAAATACCTTCTATCTGCCAACAGGTGAAATGACAGTAACTTTGGAAGATTTGTTTCGTATTTTGAGACTCCCTATTACAGGAGAGCCAGTATATCAGGCACTACCTAGTGCGGGGCGGGCAGCGATAACAGAAGTGTTTGGTCCATATGCACGAGACTTAACATAGCGAGGTTTGTCATTCACATATGGGGTAATGTATGCAGCACACCCTGAGGAGACAAGGTTAGCAGTGATTTTATTAATGGCGGTAGGGTATTATGCGTTACCAAGGGCAGAAGGGGGAAGATTTCCAAAGGCATTGATGGGTGTTATTTGGGAGATGATAATTGGTAGGTGGAGGCCTTAGGTCAGGCCCAAAAGGTAGGTTGAGGCCTTGCGGTGGGCGGATGGGTAGGGCGAGGCCTGGGTCAGGGACCGAATGTTAGGGCAGGCTTGGGTAAGGACGATATTGGTTAGGGGCGAGGGCATGGGTGGGCCGGGATGGGTAGGTTGAGGCCTTGGGCGGGCCAATTGGTAGGTGGAGGCTTAGTCAGGCCAAATAGGAGGTTGAGGCCTTAGGTCGGGCCAAAAGGTAAGGTTGAGGTCCTTAGGTTGGGCCATTGGTAGGTGGAGGCCTCTGGGTTCGGCCAAATGGATTGGGGGGAGGCCCTTTGGGTGGGCCCCAAATAGGTTGGTTCGGCCCTCGGGTCGGGCCACAATGGTTGGTGCGCCTTGGGTCGGGGGGCCCCAAATAGGTTGGTTGTGGCCTTGGGTCGGGCCCAAATTAGGAGGGTGAGGCCTTAGGTCGGGCCCACTTGGTCGGTGGAGGAAGTGGGGAGGGAAAAAGGGGGGGCGGGGAGGAAGGGGTGCGAGGGAAAAAGAGGTTGGTTAGGAATTGGGTAGGCAAATGGTTGGGGTGCGGCTTGGGGTCGGGCCAAAATTAGGTTGGTTGTGGCATTGGGTCGGGCCAGTGGTTGGGTGCGGACTTGGTCGGGCCAAGTGGTGGGTGCGGCCTTGGGTCGGGCCAAATGGTTAACAGAGGGTTCATCAAAGGTAGATATTTGCGATGTTTGTGAGTCACGACGGAAGGGACTAAGGCTAGATACCTCATGCGAGAGAGCGATTTACATGTTACAGGAGAGATTGGCAGTAGAAGGGACGGGCGACGACTGTGGAGGAAAACGAGACAGTTTTTTGGTAAAGGGGAGGAAAGATCGAGTTGACAAGGGAGAGAACGGGTCGACGATTAACGATCAATCACTAGTTTGGGATGAGGAGTGAGGGTCTAAATAAATGTTAGCAGGTTAAGAATAAATAAGAGTACCGACTGCGCGTCGATGATATAGAAAGATGTGTTGGTTTAAAACATTAACTAAAACGAGATATATGTTGATTTGCTTTTAATTAATAAGACTGTTTGTCGTTTTGAACTTTCGGTGTTTGAAAAAGGATCAAAGAGAAATGTAAAATTAAATAGAAATACACAAAACATATTTATATTTACCACACATGATAGGTTATGGTAGGGGATGGTCGAGCTAACATTGGGGAGACCCCATGTCTCCGAAGTGCTACTACATAGCCCATTGCACAAAGCAAGGAAGGGCCTCAGACCGATGTAGTTCTCCTGAGGATTAGGGAGGGTGAATTTTAGGCCAATTTGGTATGGTTTAGGCAATTGGTCGTTTGGTAAAAATTTGATGTTTGTAGGGTAATGTTGTTGGTGCTGGTAGGATAATGTTGTTGGTGTAAGGTATAGGTAAAGGCAAGGTTAGCATACCAAGTAGGAGGGAATAGTGTCATGATTAAGATCAAACAACCCAATCCTAGATGCGAGGCAAAGCGGAAAGAGTGTTCCATAGGTGAAAAAGAGATAAACAAACCACACACGTAGAATTGAGCTGAAAGCCCTAAGTGCGTGCATAGACGAGAAGTCCATAGTTGAAAAGAGTTGTATGATCACAATATCAGGGGATTACGTTACGTCCCTGAGTTGACACAAAATGGTGGGTGATGTGGGGATATAGCGAGGTAAAAGAACTGGTACAACGAAGAGAAACCTACACTAAATAGACAAGTCCATGACCCAAAAAAGTGCGTTTGAATGAGGCTTTTATTTTATGAATGTAGACTGATCGATGCGGGAAGTCGACAAGGGAATTGAGTGTTTTTATTCTGAGGTCTTCCCCGAGATGATCAAGTGCAGAAGCTAATGATAAAGGCAAACTGTGTATAGCATGTCCTTCGGGGGAGCAGTCTATTTTTTATAGGAGCAGAGATGTTTTAGGCATAGCTGTCCTTCAGGGGAGCCGTCTATTTTATAGTAGCAGCAATAGTTGGACATAGAGCTATCCTTCGAGGGAGACAGTCTATATTTAATTTTAGATGACTAGATGTTCTTTTGGGCGTGAAGCATCTATTTAGTAGGAAGTTGACTCAAGAAAATCCATAAAGAATACGGCTTAGTTTAATACTTTGAAGTCATGACTAGACTAAAAAAGGGGAAGGCATTACAAGGGGAGGTGCGAAGTGATTCGATGTTATTTAGAGATAAGAAACAAAGTGTATGTAGCGGTTAATGAGCTAAAGGGACGAGCCAGTAGGTAGATAAGAAGTGAATAACACTAGATTCAATAGTAGAATGGGCGAAAGATTGTAAGGCATTAAGGGGTTCAGGCTCAGGTTACCCTTAAGCGAAGCTAAATGATAAGTGCCTGATCCATAGGTGTGAGTGATTAGAGAAGGCCCAATACAATTGGGAGCAAATTTTCCACGTTTGCTCTTTTCCTAGTTGGTGACATGTGGATTCTCTTTGAGGACAAGATAACAAACTTAAGGTCGCTTATGAAGTCGCGTATCATAAGCAGCTGCTTGATGCGTTTTTGATAGATTTGAAGGTATCGAGGCTGTAAGACGTCGTCGTCAAGAAGCTCAAATGGGCTAACCGCTTCTTGGCGGACTCATCGTGTGAGAATATCCTGAAGAGATATTCTAAGGAGGGTATTATTTGTATTTCGAGAGGCAAAAACAGCCTCGGTACCGTTTGGTACCAAAGAAAAAGGTTGTGGAATTTGTAGAGGTACAAGCTAGTACCGAAAGCCCAAAGGGCAAAGGGGATTGATCGTGCCAATTTCTTCCAGAATCATTGACAACTTTCATGAGGATTTTGGTTAGAGTTTTATTAGAAGATCAGCCTGACCATTGGCCTGCGGGGAAGTAAGGGCGATGAAAAATAAAGTTTGATACCAAGTTGTCACAAGGTTTTGTTAACAACTTGTTTTGAAAAATATTTACCATTATTGTATTAGCAATGAGGAATACAAAACGCAGATTTAAATGTGGATGGTTAATGACTTCGACAATTTTTCTTTTTGATTGAAATGAGAGTGGATGGCCTACCCCTCTCCCCAAATCACCTTCCAACCCACTCCCCCCCCCCTCATATATCCACCACCTTCAACATGCCCTTCCCCCCCCATCCCTACCCACTCCTACCTT
This sequence comes from Taxus chinensis, assembly GCA_019776745.2. Lineage (NCBI taxonomy): Eukaryota > Viridiplantae > Streptophyta > Pinopsida > Cupressales > Taxaceae > Taxus > Taxus chinensis. The sequence goes on along the minus strand of JAHRHJ020000047.1, from coordinate 4,346 downwards.
CCCACCAACCCTTCTCACCTATCTCCCATCTCCCACCATTTGTGTTGAATATTCGGTTCGCTGTGATTACTCCAACGGTGACGTTATGACGAGGTTAGGTGAATCTCACCAGTAGGATCTAAACCCCATGTGAGACGGCCAAAGGATCATGAGTGGACTTGTAGCGGGTGGTAGGAGTATGTTGCAGATTGGCATGTTGTTGACACATGACAACAGGCTTCCACATATTCGTAGCAGTCGTATTGAGGTGAGAGGGCCAATACTAACCTAGGCTAAGGATTCAGTTTAGGCAAACGGGCAAGGCCACTAAAATGTCCACACAAATCCATGTGTAACTGTTGGATGGTATGAGTGGCCTCAGTGTTGGTCAGACAGCCCAGGGAGGATGCAACACATATCAAAGCCCGGGTATAAGAGGAGTCCTCCCATGACAACTAACGCGAAACACTTTTAGAAAAGCACGATTTCCGTTACTAGTAAGGTCAGGTGGGAGAACCCTTTTCCCCTGAGATTGTAGGTAGTAGTGAAAATTGCGTCCCCACCCGGTTTACCAAGTATCCTGCGACTTAGTAGACCCAATATTTATCATGCAAAACTACCGGGGTTGTTGAGGTTTTGAATAGGATGGTGCAAAAAAGTTGCTGGACAACAACGAATAATTCAGGGATCAGTTGGTGCGGTGGGATCTGCAAGGCTAAGCAAGCCATAGTATCGCAAATTTGGTAGTGGCAGCGGGGGGGAATGGTTTGGATAGAATAGTGAGTAAATTAAGGCTAAGAAAGAAGTGATTCACGTGGTTGTTTGTATTTCTTGAAGTTCCTCGTTGTTACATTGGTAGATGCCCCATACATTGATGGATACCAATTGAGGTCACAAGATATGGATAGATTTAATACCTAAGTGAACGCAAAATTGGGACCTAGGAACAAGGGCCCTCGTACTCCGTGTCTGTATATTAGGCAGGGGAGAAATCAAGCCGGAATGAAAGAGGCATAGGTCAGCATCAAGAGGGATGAGAACAACGCGGCTCCTCCGCATGCGCTGCAACTTAGATCCATCAAGAAGAGGGTCATTGATACGACTTTCTCCCGACGAAAGAGTGGCGATGAGTTCGTCGGGGAAGGTAAAATTGGTTAAATTGTTCCCAGGTAGAGGGGCCTCCGCAAGTTGGTCTGCAAGGTTTTGTTCCTTTGATTGACTTCTGTTGTATAAAACTCAAGGTCAAGGTCGGCGAGGAGCATGAGCCTATCGAGCGATGCGTTGTCGGTGTGTTTTGGCAACAATAATGAATGGGGTGGTCTGTATTGTGATGACGAAAGTTTTGTGAATTCAAGAGGTGGTAATTCGGAGTTTGGTTGGCAAGATGATGGGCTAGCACAATTTGTCTACATGTGTGTTTATACCTAAGTCTTTTTAATCACAAGGTACATTTATAATTAAACGGCCTGCTCTCGGCGTTGCCGAAGTTCGATGTGCGGAGATGGGTGGCTCATATTTATAGCATGGTCAGTGGCGGAAAGCTTAAAGGTAGAAAGGGTGGTCGTCCACTGGGGTGGGAGAGCAGCGCGACTGGCTGCCCCCCAAGAGATACGTTTTGCACCGCCACGCTTACAGCCAAGGCTGGGTGGTGACACTCTAACTCCATTGAAAGGCACGTCATTTTTTAGAAGGGATGAAAAAAAGGGGTGGCCATCATCCGAGAGAGTTGGGAGATGAAATGCGGATGGATTGAAGTGTACCCTGCCAAACTAAGCAATTGTTTGAGGTTTTTTTGGGTGGGGGCATTTCTAGGATAGCTTTTACTTTTGATGGATCACCCTCAATTGCCACGACAAAGAGACGATAAAGCCAAGAAGTTTTCCGAAAGAACCACCAAAGACACATTTCTGTGGTTGAAGACGAAACAGAGCTATTGTAACGGCGATCAAAAAATAAATGGTTTTATTAAAACATCGAGATGTTCACTATGATGTTTAGACTTGCCGCGAAGCCGTCGACATATAGTCGTCACGGCTAGTGTGATAATGTCATGAAAAAGGAGGTCCTAGCCCGTGATCGGGTGGAGCACCAGCATTCTAAGGCCCAAATGGCATGACACGATATGGAAGGTTCCCCAGGAGTTTATGAAGGCCCCCCCCCCCGGGGTTTTGTGTTTGCTCGGCAGGGGCAACCCCCAACTTTGGTTGTATCTGCCACGCCTCCATGAGAGAAAGATTTCATGATCCCGCGTGAGATCCCCCCCGTTGCTCAATACTTGGAGGGGGAAGTCATCCCCATGGCCACGCAGTGACCTCGGTTAATAGACCACCCGGCTAGGAAATTCCATGAACATCCGAATTTGTTACCCCCCCGTGCTTTCGGTGACAGGTATCGATGCCCAGACATTCATTTGAGGTATGAGTCACTAGGCAGTACCAGCATGTTCACGGAAACAGAAAGGAGTCGTTTAGGAGCTTCTCTTGGACAACAGTCGACCGAGAAGGCCCGTGGATTGCTTAATTCTCACAATTTTCTCGAACCCTTCTTGAACATGGTTCGTGAATCGGGGTTTAGGGGACTGCTTATGGAGGACCTAATGGCAGGATCAACCTCCCCTGGCAATTTGTCAGTAAGCGAGACACATGAGAAAGCTTCGGCTCTGGACGCGCACGGAGACCGAGAAAGGAACTAGTTAAAGCGGGCTGTTCTGATGTGTATGGATTGTCCGATCTTCACTACGGGATATTCGTCCGTTCTGTGCATGGACCTTTCTTATACGTAGATCGTTCAGCATGGTTTGAGTGAGTTGCAGATGGTTACGGCGAGTGTAATTGAGTTGAAGATGGAGCGTCCGCCCAAGGTAAGGAGGATGGAGTCGTATCCTGCAATCAATCCAACATAATCGAAGCCGGAATCTTCTTCGTCATTTGTTGGATACTGAAGGGGAGCGCAAAAGGGTCAATCATAGCGCGTTGAAAGTGCGAGGCAACTCTGAAGATGGTAATTTATGACCAAAAACGTAGGATGGGTCCCTTTATACGCAGGTTGGGCAATGATCTCTGCTCGTGGTGGATGATGGCAAAGTGGTTGATGATGTTCCGGCTTGGGCGGCAACGTCCTCTTCTTCAAGCGCTACGGGTAGGAGGTGTCTCCTGGTAGAGTGTCGGAAAAAAACGAGACCACTTCGATCATTATGTTCCCCTTGCCCCACATTTTCTGCGGGCGGTCAAAGCGGTGGGGGAAATGAGCCGTATGTCGGCCTGTCCGTTAAGGGCCAAAACAACAGCCTTTCCACGCACAGCGACGTCCCAAACGGTGAGAGCGCAAGCGCGATTTGTCCGGTCTGACCCATCGGCTCTGGAAGGGATACCCACACAAGAGGACGGTCGTCCGCGCCGGTAAGTTGAGATGGATATGCAGTTCCAAACCCCTAGTTAGGTTCGTGCGACAATGGGGTGGGTGCACGAGCCATTATCCTACCACACCATTCCGCGGACCGCTACCCCTTCGGCTGGTCGGGCCATGGGCACTGCATTTCCGTCTCGTACTACTTGCGGCGACGGGAAAGAAGCTAAGTTACTATATGGCCGGTTACCTTCCCCCTTCTTTCCCGAGGAGGCGATGAAAACAACACCCAATTACTGACGGGTCGGCCCCGACGGCCTCCTGGGATGTAGCCTGCGGGACAGAGCACGTGGTTACGCTGTAGCCGGTGTTTCACTCAGTGCCAGAAGGCGTAGGTGCGTTGAGGTGGATGGTGAGGTACATTTGACGAGGTGGTGGTTGACTGTCATTGGTGTCTCATTGGTAGTAACGAAATTATCAGCGTTGCGGTGGCTCCTTAGAACAATATTGAAACTTTTGCAGGGGAGGCCGGATAGCTTACACTGTAGGACTCCCCTCCTACTCAAATTACTATTTGCACGATGTCAAGTGAGGAACGCACTCCAATTGGCTCGGAATCCAAGGACGACTCCCCCCCACGTTTAATATCTTTATGGACACTCCTCCAGGCACCCCCAAGCTCCGGAATATTAAATCGCAGTTCCAGCGTCCCGGTACCAGAGATCGTCGCGTGAGCACCCACCGACGAATGTTGAGCATTCACGGGTTTGCCCTAAAGGTAGAGAGTAATGCGTCCTTGAAGACCGCAAAACATGATGCGTGGCCACACATGCAACTAGAAGGGATGTTATTTGCTGGAGGCTTTTGAAGAGATGAGTTTAGGTAGCGCGCCCCCTCAATCATCATAACCCGAGTACTTGAATGCTCGGACGAGCAGAAATGAAAGGGCGGGTCAGGGTCTTCTGCACCAAGTCGATACTCATCTTCCGAGAAACTAAAGCAGCGGCTTGTGCGTTGTGAGA
>JAHRHJ020000046.1:0-110593 GCA_019776745.2 Taxus chinensis | reverse complement strand
CTGCCCTTTTATCATTCAAATCTTTGTTGAGGAGGAAGTCCTTAACCCCAGCATGTGAGACCAGCAACTGGACCTTGTTGTTTGAGACTAAATGCTTGAATTTCTTCAAGCTTCTGATTACTGCCAACACATGCTTCTCAATAAAAGAGTACCTCACCTCATAGTCATCTAGGCTCTGGCTGAAGAAGGAAATTGGCTGCTCATCATTATCCTTGTTTTGCTGTACCAAAATGGTAGAAATAGTGTCATTACCTCCAAATGCATAGAGGATGAAATCCTTGGAGAAGTCCGGGTTGATGAGAGTTGGTGCTTGAGAGATGGCTTCTTTGATTGCTTCAAAACTCTCCTTGCCTTCTACTATCCACTTGAAAGCCATGCTCTTCTTTAACATTTTGGTGATGGGCTTGACAAGGGCTGCAAAATCTGGGACAAACCTCTGAACAAAGTTTATCCTCCCCAAGAAACTCTGAAGGGCTTTCTTGTGGCTTGGCAATGGTAGTGCTCTTATGGATTCAACTCTCTCTGGATCAATTGCTAATCCTTCTTTGGAGACAATATGGCCAGGGAGTTTTCCTTCATGTGTAAGAAAGATACACTTCTTAGGATTTAAAGACACTCCAAATCTCCTGCACCTCGTGAAAACTTGTCTCAAATGAGAGAGGTGGTCTGCTGCATTTTTGGAAAAAATAGTGATATCATCAAGGTAAATCAGCACCACGTTGTTAATCAAACCTTTGAATGCCATGTCCATTTCCCTTTGGAAGGTAGCACCAGTGTTGGACAGCCCAAATGACATTTTCCTGTATGCAAAAATTCCCCCATTTGGTTGTGAAGGCTGTCTTGAACTGGTCTTCTTCCTTCACCACAATCTGATTGTAGCCTGAGTATCCATCAAGTAGTGAAAACCTCTCGGAGCCAGCCACAACTTGCAAGATTTGCTCCATGGAAGGGAGTGGGTAATGGTCCTTGAGAGATGCTCTATTTAAGTCTCTGAAATCAACACACAATCTGATCTCTCCACTCTTCTTTCTGACTGGAACCAAGTTGGAAACCCAACTAGAATGCTTGATTGGGAATATGATTCTTGACTCAATCAGCTTGTCCAATTCTTTCCTCATGAGAGGCTCCATGTGTGGATTGACTGGTCTTTGTTTCTGCCTGACAGGCTTAGTATTTGGATCCAATTCAATGGTATGCTGAGCTAAGTTGGGATTGAAACCTTTCAAATCTTCATAGCTCCAAGCAAACACGTCAGGGAACTCTTGACACAGCTGTATGAACTCATATCTTTCTTGTTCAGTTGTCATCTTTCCAATTTGCAATGGTTTGTTCTCTTCTACCAAGATGGATACTGAATCCTCTCTCTTGACCTGAATGTTTGCTTTCTCTTTTCTAAACTGATCATTGGGATTAAAAATGGACTCCAAAGTGATAAGTCCCTTGGGAAGCTTGTTAGTTCTCAGCTGTACCACTTGGTCACCATACTGCTGTTCCAATTTTTCTTGATTCTTAGCTGAGAACTCAGCTTCTTCTTGCAAGAAATGGATGATTTGCTGGTCATTCTCAAACACTTGCCAACTGACATTGTTATCCGGCACTGAAGGCCTCACAATCACGTGGATGTTTGGCTGTACCTTGTCTTGTTGAATGCTTTCCACAATGTCAAAGGCTGCCCCTACTGCTGCAAGCCTGTCAGCAGCTTGATTCTCTTTCCTAGGAATGGATTTGATGCCAAAACCCTCAAAATCTTCCATGAGGTCCCACACCCTGTTCTTGTAGCACTTGAGTAGATCATTCTTGGCAGCATGTTGTCCCTTGACCTGATTTACAATCAATTCACTGTCACCAAAGACTTACAAGTTCTTTATTTTCTTCTTGATTGCCCAATGCATCCCTTGCACCAAGGCTTCATATTCAGCAGTGTTATTGGAGCATGCAAACTGAAATCTAAAAGCTGAATAGTACTTTACTCCTTGAGGTGAAACAAGCATAGCTCCACCTCCTGCACCTTGTCTACTCCTTGATCCATCAAAAAACAGCTGCCATACCTCATTGTCATCCTTGTGGTTTGGCTTGGTGATGCTAGGAATAGGCTGATTTTCTTCATGTATACAATAGACCCCTAGCTCAGATTCTTCTACTTCTTGATAAGGATCAAAAGCATGTACCTTGTTTTCCCATTCATCAAGAGTTAGATCCGGGATGCTCCCAACCTTGGTGTCAGCTTCATCAGTGCTTGGGTGATCTTCTTGATCAAATGTTGAGCAATTGGCATTAATCTGACTTGGAGTGTAAGGCTCAATGTGGAAGTTTGCAATAGGTTCAGACCTGACTGTAGCTTTGGTTCCATACCTCATTCTGAACAGCATGTGTGACCAATCAATAGACAAATATCCTCCAATCTTGGCTGTGAAGTCCCTTGACAAGCAAAGGGCAAAGAGTGGTGGAAGGTCTATGACTGATACATCTTGTAAAACAACAACATTTGGACATGCATGCAAGGTAAGACTCAAGTTTTTAATCACTCCAACTATTGCTACTGCTGTCCCATCTAGCTGCACTACCCTTTGGATATTGTTTCATACTAGAGCCCTAGCTGATCAGCTATTTGTTTAGGCATCACTGAGCTACTTGCCCCGGAGTCTATCATGCAATTGTGCACTAGCTGATTTCCAATGATTAATGAAACATAGAAAGGAGGGGGCTTCAACATTTTACCTTGCTGTCCTCCATGATTCCCCTCAGGCTGGGCAGCATTTGTGAGCACTTTCTCTTGCATCTGAACTTGCTGATTCAAAGTTGGCCAGTCCTTCATGGCAGCTTGTAGCAAATCTCTTTGGCCTGGGATAGATAGGGATTCCCACATTGATATGTTGACATTTGTCTTCTTCATCTGATCGATGATACTGAATGGTGATGAAGGATCTCTTTGCTGTCCCTTTGTTTGCACATTCACTCCTTGCACGTGAGCAGCAACAACTGGTATTTGAGTTGGCCTAGGAGCTGTTCTTGGCTGCCCTTGTGCATTTACAACTGGATTTTGTTTGCCAACCACTTGTGGAACCATAGAAGGTCATGGATTGGTTGGAGCCAATGGCTGTTCTTCACCCAAATTCCTCCTTTTTGACCTTGTGTTGGCTGCAACACCTTGGGAAACTACCTGATTCATGCCACAAAAATCCTCTGCTTGCCAATTTACCAACGTGGTGTCATTTGGGGCTGATTGTTGTTGGAATGTTTCTTGTTGTTGGTTGTTTCCTTGACTGCCCTCACCCTCCACACCAGTAGTTGTCACCATTAATGCTTGATTCAAAGCACCATTGAAGCACATGGATTGGTTATGAGGTTCATTGCATGGAAAACACCAGTCATACTCCTGAGCAATGTTGTTTTGTGTTGGCACCAATGCCTTAGAGGCAGATATGGCATTTGGATTGTAGGGCTGAAATGGTCTATTGGCAGGAGGCCTTGTTTGATTCATATTTGCAGCTGGATTAGGTGGTCTTTGTGGTTGGTATGGCTGCCTGTTAGGCTGAGCTTGGGGCTGGTAAGAAGGTCTAAAACCTTGGGCTTGTTGCCTCTTGAGAGTAACCAGCTCATTGCCTAGGTTTTGCAGTTGCTTCATGACTTCTTGAAGCTCATTTGGGGCACTTGGAGATGAAGTAGAAGCTTCATTTGAACTCTGATTTCTGGGAGTGGGAGAAGGAGTCAAATTAGGTGCTTGATTGGTGTTTGGACTCTCTAAACTTGGAAACAATGGCATGGGAGGTCTAGGGGCAAGTTTGCCAGCTTGGATCAAACAATTTTCAGCCCTAATGGCAATGCTATAAGCCATAGGGATAGTTATGCCTCCCATGGACTGAATCAACATAGAAATATCAGAATTTAGAGCTTTGAGATAGTAGAGAAAAGCACCTTCTGCTGTTGGCCTGACTGCCACTGGAATTCTCTCCCAAGTCTTTTGAAATCTGAAGTTGAAATCGGTCAGCTGCTCATTGGGAGCTCTCTTGATGGTTGTCAGCTGCTCCAAAAGAGACAAGTTGTCTCCCTTCTCTCCAAATTGCTCATGAAGTGCTATACACAGCTGATTCCAATTTGTGATTGAACCAGCTCCAAGGCTTCTAAACCATTGCAATGCTTTCCCCTTGAATGAAGATGCCAGCAACTTGACAGCCACTTGCATCTCATTGATTTCATGAATTGCACAAAGGTTGGCAATGTCTTTAACATGATCACCTGGAGTAGTCTGATTCTCTCCAGTGAAGTATGGAATGTTCTTCAAGGCTGCAATTGGAATTGGATGTTGTGCATTGAGAGCAAGTGGGCTGCTGCCAGTGAAATTGACATAGGGGTTGTTTTGTGCCATTCTAATTGGCCTTAGAACCCTTGTTGATTGAATGAAAGGCCTACCAGGTGGAGGAGTTGAGAGAGTTCTGTTTGGTGGAGATGGAGACCTTTGGATTCTCCTCCCACTTTGCCTTACTCTTGGAGATAACTGCAGGTATTCAAACAACACTTCTTCTTCTCCAACTCTTGACCTTGTAGTGATTCTTCTCATGAGTTTTCAGGCCTGCACTACTGAAACCAATTGATTCTTCCCCTTGGAGTCGCCAGATGTGCAAATTATAGCTCTTTTCAAGCAAGAAAATTACAGCAGATGCACATCAACTTTGCTGCAATAAAAATGAGACCTCTAATGTCCCACCGGGCGTGCCAAAACTGTTGTTGCAAATCAGCAGCACCCCTGGATGCAAATCAGGTTTCTAAGTTGATTCTAGAGCATCCAGTGTGATTGCACAACATGGAAACCTCTCTCCAAGTGTGGGACTTGTGAAAATGAGAGAGGAATCTCCAGATTAGAGGCTGGTTCCTCAAACTCCTCTGATTTATATCTATATTTTGCACAACTACAGAGGTTCTAATCCTAATTCTACCCTAGATTGCAAGGAGACAGGGATAAAAATGCAAAAATGAAACTAAACTAAAGATGGTGATGCACCAAAAGGAGTGGTGAAACATTTCTTGCCATATAAATAGACACAAATTCATGAAATGCAACAAGGGAAAACATACACAAGCTGATAGATGTAATTAGAGGTCTTGAAATGAAGTAAAACAATACAAACAGAGGACTGAAAGCATTCACAGAGTTTGCACTGTCAATTTCATGAAAAAATCTCTTGCATTCCACCATCAAAGAGGTATAAACCTGTTACAAACTGTGAAAAAGGTCTGATTCTTACAACTATCACTTGCTGGAGGTGAAAGAAGAAGTTTTCAATGCCAAAAAGTGTTCAACCCTCAAGAAATGAGCCAAATCTGGCTTTTACAATGCATGGGTCGAGCCTAGGAGAGAGAAAACATAAAAAATGTGGGAGCCCATTCCTCATTGATGGAAAATGCATTAAAACAGCATGGAGGACCTTACAAACCCATACCCTATCATTTTTGACCATGCTGGAGAAGAATGCGACCCATTTTGTATTAAATTTGGTTGTTGAAATGTCATTTCTGGCCATGGACACATACCAGAACTGTTTTTGAATTTTCTCTCTCCAAACTAAACCAAAATTAGAAATTGACCATGGAATCATGTAGAGAATTTCAACAGCTTTCCATTTATGGAAAGAACGTGAAAATCTGAGCTCTGGATCAAAAGATATGATCGTTTGAAGATTTAGGGCAAAAACGGCCCAAAAACGGATCGGCGGGAAAAAATTTCAAATTTTACCGCTTTTTTGTCTTTCGAAAAAATTTCAAAAATTTCCTGCGCTCCGTTGGTTAGATGCCACATGGCAAGCTCTGATTCATTCTAGAATTCTCTCTCCTTCACCTCCCACGGGTTTTCCTTTGAAATTTTGACATTTTTAGACTTTGGAAAAATTTTCATTTTTCCCCCGCGCCCCGCCCGGCCGGGACACGTGTCGGCTTTTGAATGGCTGACAGGGGGCGCGGGCCCTTCTTTCACTTTTTAGTTTTTGGCCGAAAACTTTTGCAAAATTTTCAAAAACCACCCCGAGCTCTCTAATCTACCTTCCCCTTAGGACACGTGTCCTAATTTTACTCGCTGCGGGCTCTCCGTTCCATTCTTCCACTTTGGAAAATTTGGCAAATACTTAGCAAATTTTTTCATTCCGCCCCCCCCCCCTTGTGACACGTGTCACAACCTGATTGGTCTGCGGGCCCCGCGGGAAAAAATTTCCATTTGAACCTTCGACCAAAATACTTGGAAAAAATTCAAATTTGCCTCCGACCCCCGAACTCCTCTGCCACATGGCAGCTTCCTATTGGCTGCGGGCCTCAAATGGGAAAATTTTCCACAAAAACTCCACTGAGCCATAACTTGAAAAATATAAGGAGTTAGGAGGAAAACTTTACCTTTCTGGAAATCTGAGAGAGAGCTCTATCTGATGGTGCCATTTCCAGAAAGCCTTGAGTGCCTAAAAATCAAAAAATGTAGACTGAGGCACAAGAGAGGCAAGAACACAAGGAGTTAGCCACAAAAGTGAGTTGGGGCACCATTTTGGATAACAAGACCAAGTTTCAAGTGCCATCTAGACTCACTGTTTGGGCGCTGGAGGCAAGGATGAGTTTTGGATTGCTATGAAGATCTGGATGCATGTAGGAATTTTTTTCATTTTGTCAATTTATATTATGACATCCTTTGGAGAGTTCTAATACTGATGAGTTGTAGAGTTGTAAATGTTCAGCCCTAGTCTTAGACACCTCAAAAACTTGGTTTGGGCTAGTCATGCAAATGAGATCTCCTAAGCACTCTAATGTTATCGGAGAACTGATTTGAGCTTGATGATGATTGGAGGATTACTCATAGAGGTTTCCTGAGGCATTTTTGGAGTCATTAAAGGAATTTACAAGATAGGATCCAGTTTTAGTCAGAAGAAGGTAAAGATCAACTCTGCCCCTAGCTCCATAATGACATTTAGATCCATCAAAGTGGAGATTCCAATGTTTATTTGAATGGGAAGATGTGTATTTTGGGATGATTCTAAATTACGTCTATTTCTTTTGCTTCGAGTTACATTCTACCATGCAAACTTCCATTATGAACTAATGAAGAAGGTAAACAAATTCCTAGGGTACATCCCATACCCTAGGAATCAAAAGAAGTAGGAGAATTGGTAAATCTTGACTTCTAGCAGTTCATTACAATTTTTTATAGTGCCTAATGAAACTATTTCTACAATGTTATGCTTCATTCAAGGGCTGATATAAATGCTATTGACTAGGTTTGGTAATGAGTGGACCCCACTAAAGGTATTAACTTTTCTTTCAGTTTTGAGTTAATTAGGACAAGGTTATGTTGGAGTTCAAACTCAGAGTGAATGCCTGACATTTTTCTTCATGTCTTTTTAGGTGTATATCAATGGTTTTAGGATCATGATGATGCATGAATATAGCCCTAAGTGCAAAAATCTTATTTCCTGAAGATAACGTTAGAAGGGATTTTTTCATACGGTTTATCCATGGTTTGCCAAGGATCATATTATAGTTGGTTTCCTTCCATCTATGATATAAAACTTACAGGATTGTTTTGGGTCCTAAGGTGACCGGTAAATATATTTCCAATCGTAAGTGGCTTTAAGGCTATCATATGACATCTAATAGTGTATTCTAGATCATGTTTAGAGACAATTTATTGTTTCTCCATACTAAACTAGCTTTTGAAGGAAAGATTGAAGGGGATTATGAATTAATGCTTGCCCCATCGTCAACCATTGTAAATTTAACGTAATTATTATAAACCCATTGTAAATGTAATTTGGAGGTCTCTGAAAGTGCAATAGCGTCTGTTGGCATTTTGTTTACCCATCAAATATAAACTGGTATCCCTATCCGGCTGCCCCTTTTGGTGAAGATATCAAAGTCTATATGGTTTACCTGTGTTTCGGAGGTTTCATGATGTTAATAAAATGTATAGACATAATGCTTATAAAGAGCAGCCCTATGGGTAAAGAGTTCTTTAATAAATGTCCAAAAAGGAGATGTGAGAGAAGTTCTTTGTTAAGTCATTAATTAAATCATAAGCCCAAAGGGTTTTACACAGACAGGGTACTTGAATGTTAACCGTTTCTAGTGGATAAGGATTTGAGCTGAGAGCCCATTCCCATGTTCTTGTTATGGCTTCTACGTGTAGCTCAGTGTCTAAGTTCCACTAGACCAACTATCTTGGTTTGTGATTATATTTCCTAATTAAACAATATGGTGGATTTTTTGAAGTTGAGGCTTTTGTGATCATTATTTCTTATCATTACATCCTAGTTCATCCATTTGGATTTAATTTTTATGTGCAAGTTGGATGATTTGGGAGTGGATCATTGAAGATCTTACAGGGGTGCATTTTGAGGGGAACGTTTTTATGTGAAAGTAATTGGGATTTTATGAAGTCTTAGAATTTGTCTAAGAACATATCTATGACCTAGTTGTTAATTTGTTCTTCTAGCAAAGAGTTACAAAAGTGAATTTATTGTAGTACATGGCAAGTCCTAGTGTCATGGCCTGTGAATTTTGTGGAAACCACAATATGAGTTGGGATTATAATTTGTAGGTTGTTGGTTTGGCACCTATTGTGGTATAAAAGAGTGATTAAAGGATTAATTGACTGTTAAGATTAAAGTTTTGTGTTTGTTGCCTTTGAAGTTTTGATCTGATCCCAGTTGAATTTGTGACTTTGAGACCCTATGTCTAGATCTGCCATTGTTGTTGTTGAGCTGATGATTAAAATCCAATCGCGTTGATTGTTGCAGAAAAATTACATCAGTTTCGTTGATTATTAATGTGGTGGAGTATTTACAACATTTGATCTTTTTAGTTTGGTTTTACTCCATGTGATCCTTGGTTGCTTAACGAAACTTAGGTCCTTGATTGGTTTGCTCTACTAAATAGGTCATAGTGCTCCTTATGGGGATGATTAACCTCCCATTTGAAACATACCATATAAAGTTTGCGACCGCTATCTATTGCAGTGGCTTGATCTATTCCCTTAGGGCACTCTCGAGCACTTCATCATAAGTTCTTAGTGGGAACTTTTGGACTTCTTCCTTTATCTCTCTGGTTGAGAGAATGAATGAATAAATTGATAGTTCCATCTGCATCCATGTTTGGAGCACTTGCTGAAGAAGTAGAGTTTGTACGTTATCTTAAGTATGAAATGAGCAACATTCATTTGTTCTTGTTTGATATGCAAGAATTCCCCCCTGATTCCTTGTTCTCTGAAACTAATTTATTCATGTCAAATGCCTTGATGAAATCTAAAATGAGTTGTTTAAATGAATACATAGAGGCTTCAGGTATTCTATAATACCAATGTGGAGGGAGGAGGATACCCTCTAAGTTTTGGGGAATATCTTTAGCAATAAGGATCCATAGGGAGTAAGCCTTTTGAATAAGCTGTGGCATAGGCCTTAATAGGTGCATTCGGATCTCCCTTCCTTTTATAAACTTGGGCTTAAAATTGTTCAGGATGGTAGTTGGAAGCATGATTCAGCTTAGATATAGGTGAACTTTAATTTCTTTCAAATATTCTGAATAAGTTATATCCGCATAGGTTTTGACCATTGATGGTGCCTTGTGAGGGGGTAAGAGGTGGAATGGGTTGTTGATATGGCATAGTCTTATGTATTTGCAGGGACCATAAGGATCCTTGTGGTTGAGAGAAACATGGGGGAGAAGAGAACATTTCTCCATGTGGTGATCTTAGAATTACATGTAAATATGGTGGAACATTTTTCAAAAATGGATTAGTCTTGTACAATTACTTTAGGTATCATATTTTCCTTGAAGCAGCGTCCATGAGAAGGAGGCTAGTTGGAATTTGGAATACTGAGGAGGCATACCCAACATTCCTGTTCCTATGAGGAGGTATATTCAACACTTAATGATGTGAACTTGAATTTATCCTTCATGTTGAATTGAAGAATTTTGACTTCTCTTAAGCAAGTTCCAATCTAAGCACTCAACTAAGGGTGAGATGACTATTCATTCGGAAATGGTATAGTATTTTCACCTTCATGGTGTTTGTATGAAAAGTAATTACCTTGAGGTTCACAAAGGCATAATGTTACCCTGCTATGAACTGATTTATTCCCTAACTAAGTACTCGAGGGCATTTTTTCATAGGTGTAGGAATGGGGGTGTTTTCATGGACTGAGACCTCGGGTTGTGTTTACAAACCTCGCACAGGTGGGTACATTAACAGAAGGTTGCTTCGACTCCTAGCATAACGCTAAATTTCTCCTCATCTAAAAATGTTTATGGATCTGATTTTCTACTTTGATTCGCACATATGGTCTAATTGCAACACCTGAGGAGATGAAACAGATTCTCCAGTGAACATCATGTTGTTTAAATGAAGGATCACATCATTGTTGCTTTTGAATGAGCTGATCTGAACACCTCACATTTGGAACAGAAGAACTTTATCTAGTTACCATTGAGGTTCTTTGTGTTGATAGTAATTAAATAAGTAATCATCCCATGCTCAAGCACAGGGTGACTGGTTGTACATTTTCAAGTTGATTGTAGTATGCTTCAAGACCTAGGAGAGGATAAATCCATATGCATCAAATCCTGACATATTCGTGGGGTATATGAATACCCACAGAATAATCAGTGGATGGTAGAGCTTTTATAGGTTTTCTGAAAGAAGTCTATTATATTGGGCCACAAATTATCACACATGAGATTGTTTCAATCTTTCACAGTTCACCAATTTAGTTGGTACAAGCTGATGTCCTGAAGGCTAATGAGGCAGAAAAGATGAAAAGTACAATTGGAAGAACAAGTAGAAATGTGACTTCCAACCAGAATTTAGGAAGTTATGTACGGGATCACCAATTTTGTATGATGGAAAAGTGACAAGCAAGCATGGGAATCTACAAGTAACTCTTCCTCGCACCCGACCTCCCGAGGTCATACCGAGACAGCCGGTGGGGATGGAATATATGTGGGGTACAGACAAAATAGTTAGGCAATCTAATGTCTTCGACGCGCACTAATGGAATCTGTGAATCTAAGGCAAAGAAGGCCCTCCTAACTTGAACTAGTGTGATAGATCGTTCAGCAAGGATGACTGCTCGAAGGCTCCAATCAATATCGAGTTCTGGCATGATCCAATCTATAGGTTGTGGAATACGTGGAAAATAGCCTGTGGGTGCTTCGTAGTATATCCCCAGACAGGGTCATGAAAAATGGATGATGGATGTATGGTGGATTCTATGGATGATTCTCTGGTCTAGTCCAGAAATCCTCTAGCTTGATTAGCTGCTATGTATAGTAAGGATAGTTGTGCGATAATGATTGGTGGAAGTGGAGAGGATCTAAATACTAATGTGTGTAAACCAGCATCAACGTCTGATTGACCTATGGGCCCATTAGGGTTATGGGACCTGTGGATCACAACCGTAAGTTTCAAGGTTGTTGTGGTCCTCCTATGGTCATGTGTAGAATCAATCCCTTCTGACCCCTAATATCCAATAATCGTATGCCTTTTCGGCCTCTATGTTTAGAACTAAAAGTTGTGCAATCTTCTCATAAGTACTTTACAGGCGTTCGGAAACTTGAATCCTTAAGCTAGTATCTATGTCAATGAGGGTGTCTCCTGCATGTTGGCTGTGGGACCAAAGGATCACAACCAAAGGTTTTCTCTCTTTCAAGCCCTTCTACAGTCATGCGGATATTTATTAGGGCAATCTGTAGTTTGGATGGTTTGACCAAAATGTGTACACTTTGTCATCTTCTATGTTTAATCCTCTTAACTATGAGCTAATTTCTTATAGGTCTGTTGTTGTTTGGAAGACTTGAATCCTGAGATTTTGGTCTATGTCAGTTATTGCTGCAACAAGATTGGGTTGAGGCATGATTGGCTCGAATACGTATTCTCTGGGATCCCTAGGTCCCGTGATTGTCATACAAAAGAAACAATATAAATCTAACTACAAACAAAGTAAACTAATTATGCAAAGTATATCCACAACATATATCTTAATTCTCAATTTTTTTTGTATTTTTGATGGAATATTTAACAGAATTAAGATAATAACTATTTAATATAAAGAGCAATTATTTAATATCTAGAAAATGACAACTAATCTAATAACAAAATTAAAACAAACAAGGTAGCCGAGTATAGCTATCTTGCCTGTGTAGTTGTGAATCTATTCTAAATAACTAAATAATGGATCTAATCTATTTGAAAGAATCTCGATCCTACCTCAGAAGTGAGGAATGAATCATAGTTTCTATAGAAACTATCAATCCCCACAGCTTCCCTGGCAATATCGAAAGTGATATTAACTGAAATGAAATAATTCTCTACTCTATTTGATATGTTTTAACTAGAACTTTGATAAGCTGAACCTAGATTTTGACAGAACAGTGGAAAATCCAATTGTGTGTGGATTTTGTCCCCTCAGTGTGATCTCCTCGTTCTTTCATGCTCATGTGAATCTAGAAAAGCGTGTAATGCTAGCATCAACAGAAGTAGGTATTGGAACAATGGCAGCTTCAGATGTAGACTGAATACAATGTGAGTAGGAGAGGGATAGCGCAAGAGAACAGAGCTTGGCTTATGCAATTCCTAGTGGGATTTATTGTGAGTCATGCAACAAAAAACATCCATAACTTGAGACTATTCTTCTTGACAAAAAAACCCTGTAGCTCTAATGGCTTCAGATTGAAAATCAAACTATCCTATCTCAATTTATTGTATAAAACATAAATAACACTAGAACAAGAAGATCATGTGGCTTCCTAAACAGTACAAAATAAGACTAATTATGCATGTAACAAATGAAAATATTGAATTCCTAAGCAAGAATTGAAACACTAAACTATTGAAATGAAAGGATGAGAGGCAATTTTGAGGGGCCATTTGCTTGTAATAAAGCCATTAAATATTTATAGAATTCCCATTCACCCAAAGGTAACTCCAACTAGGACTCTTTTACTATAAACAATGAAGAAACACTATTCCATGGAACCAAAATATAAATACAAGCCAAAAAAGATGAGAAAGCTGGTAAAAGTTGAAAATTTACGTTTGAGTCATGTTAAAAGAGCTTTCTGGAAAATGCGTGAAGGACCGCCACCCTGAGCAGGGTGGCGGTTACAGGACCGCTGCCCTGTCCTGGGTGGCGGTCATGAGACCACCGCCCAGGTAGGGTGGTGGTTTCGTCACTAAAGACAAAATGCAAAGGAGAAGAGGGGAAAAAGAGAAAAAACAAAGCACACAGAGGCTAAGTGGGGCATGCCAGATGTTAACGTATAATTGGAGAGATTTTTTGGATCTCGAACACCTTACGAGGAGACCTATATCATCATTGGGGCATGTGTAACATCGTTCTAGTGGTACTGTACCCTATAATTTTGGGTATGTATAGTAACCCATCCAGAAAATTGTCCTCCACAAACTCCACCATGGAAATCGAAACCTATTTTGGGAGCTTCATCTTTAGTTATACATTTCAAGAGGACACCTTCAAGGTTCTTCTAAGCCGGCCCAAAGTCAGTGATGATGTATTTCTGAGAAGCTAGCTTGAGGGTTATTTTTTTATTTTTATTCAAATGATTAGGGCATCATAGGTGTCTGAGGTAAGAGATTACATCCTTCTACCACTCAGAACTTAACAAATTCTCAAGAAAATCTACCCTTTCTTCCTCTACTTCATTCACTTCCACAATCTACAAGTTGCTCTTAGCCATGAACTTAACAAGACCCAAACCTCTCACCAACTTTGTGGTTTGGAGTATCCATGTCATATTCCTACAGTTTGTTCACCCATCTACATTTTTTTCTTGAGATCTCTATATCTGATAAGATGTCTTTTAACCATGGTGTGGGGAACATACAAAACAACTTTTGAACTTAAGATATAAGGCCTGAAAACCTTTGTTTCTTTCACCAATGCAAATGCTTAGTTTTTTCATGATTGTGTACTTTAACTCAGTAGCTTGTAAAGCATTTCTAAAGAAGGAAATATGCCTCTCAGGTCCATCTTCATCCTTCTACAAAAAAACAGATGCAATAGTATTTTTAGAATGAAAGGAGAAGATTTAGAAGGCTTCTTGTAATTCGGTAG
The DNA here is from genome assembly GCA_019776745.2 of Taxus chinensis. Lineage (NCBI taxonomy): Eukaryota > Viridiplantae > Streptophyta > Pinopsida > Cupressales > Taxaceae > Taxus > Taxus chinensis. The sequence goes on along the minus strand of JAHRHJ020000046.1, from coordinate 96,497 downwards.
CTGCCAAGAAAGGTGCATGTTTCAATGCTTCTTTGATTCCTTCAAAATATTGAATAACATCCTCCTCCCATTTGATAGCTTGGTATTTATTTAACATACATTTAATAGGAAGAAGTCAATTCAGTAAAATTAGACACAAACCTTCTAATGAAATTGATCTTCCCAAAGAAGGACTGGATGCCCTTCTTTGTTCTTGGAATTGGAACCTTGCTGATTACTTCTACTCTCTCAGAATCAATCACGACACAAACCTTTGAAAAAATGTGACTAAGAATCTTGGCCTTTTGCACCTCAAAATGACACTTCTTTGGATTGAGAGAAATTCCATATTCTCTACATCTAATCAACATTCTTTCTAAGTGTTACAAGTGATCTCTTCTACTTTTTGAAAACACAGTCACATCATCCTGATAAACTATAATAAATTCATTTATGTAACCAGAAAAAGCAACATCCATTGCTCTTTGGAAGGTAGCTCCAACATTCATGAGACCAAAATGCATTCTTACATAGACATATGTTCCCCAAGGAGTGGTAAAGGTATTTTTAAATCTTTCTGACTCCTTGACAACAACTTGATTGTAGCCAGAGAAACCATCCAAGGTGGACAACAATTCAGATCCAGTCACTAACTGCAGCATGTTTTCCATGTTTGGAAAAGGATAACTATCTTTTAGTGAATCTCTATTTAGATTTCTGAAGTCTACACAAAGTCTGATATCTCCATTTTTCTTTCTGACTGGCACAAGGTTTACAACCCAAGATGAATACCTTGTGGGCTGAATGATCCCTCCCTCTTTAGTTTCTTCAATTCATCTTGCATCTTCATTGAGAGGAGTGGATTAATTGGCCTATGCTTTTGTCTGAAGGTCTTGGAATTTGTTTCAAGAGTAATCTCATGCTGAAACAAGTCCTCTTTGTATGCTTTCAGCTCTAAATAAGACCAAGCCAGATAGTCCTAATATTTCTTCAATAGTTGAACATAGGATTGTTTTTCCTCTTTGTTTAGATTTCTACCCAACCAAAAATTTCTTGGTTTATCATTAGTGCCCAAGTTATGCTCTTCCACATCCCTTGAGGTAGACATGTTTCTATTGATGATGCAATCAACATTGTCAAAATTTGACTCAAGTGCAACAAGACCTCTAGGAATGGTGTTAGTTTTCAATTGGATAATATCCTTTCCAAAAAAAGTCTCTCTTCCTTCAGTCACACACACCATTGGTTCCCAATCAAAATTATGATTACCAAACTCACATTTATTTTGTAAGAACTTTGCACTTGAGCATCATCATTATACACTTGCCAATGCTTGATGTTGTCAGGGACAGCTAGCCTAGTTAACACTTCAATATTATACTCACAATAAGGTGAAATGGTGTAATTTCCAAATCTTGACCCCAACACTGCCAACTTTTCAGCAGCATCATTGAAACTTCTGTCATGATGCACAATGTTGAAGGAATCAAACATCTCAATTAGATCCCAAACTACATGTTTGTACTGTTTCATCCGCTGATTTTTTGTAGCATATAGTTTTCTTATTTGTTTGACAACTAGCTCTGAATCTCCTTTTACAATGATGTCCTTGACACCATACTTCCATGCAATTCTCATACCCAACAACAAGGCTTCATACTCAGCAATGTTGTTAGTACATTCAAAATTAAGCTTGAAGGAAAAAACAAACTCTTCCAAGCTAGGAGAAATCAGAATTATACCAGCACCATTTCCAAATTTGGAGCAAGCTCCATCAAATAGAAAGGTCCAAGGGGAACCTACCTATTCAAGGAAATTTGAATGATCCATCTTGTGTTCTTTGCCATCAGCAAACCCAACAAATTTATCAGCATCTACATCAGCAAACAACACCTCATAGGAAGCATTGTTGGGATCTTCAATAAGGTGTAACATCTTATTTTCTCCATAGAGCTTGACAAGGCTACCTTCAATGGGAATAGTGGAAAAAGACATGTCCATTTGAATAGTCCCACCAACACTTGCATCCCACTTTCTTGACAAAAGCATACCCCATTTGGTAGGGCAATCAACAATCACAACATCAAGTTTCAAATTCTTACCCGAATAGGCTGCAAGTTGTACCACCAAACCCTTCACACAACCAACTACCAGCACTTCTCTTGAGTCCATGGTAGTACACTTTCCATAGGATTTTTTCACTTTGATATCCAACTCATTCATGACTTCTAGAGGCATGACATTACATGATGCACTGGAATCAAACATACAATTGTGAAGTAGTCTATCCTTTATGATCAAAGTTGTAAAGAATGGATCAACATTCAATTGGGAATCAACCAAGGATGTTCCCAAGTATACCTCAGGTGTTTCTCCAAGATCCTCTAATGTTGGTGGTGTTTCAAGGTCTGCAATGATCTGAGGAGGAGTTTCAACAATGTTTACATTTCTGCTTGGGGTACTCTTCTCCTCTTTCAATCCCAAGTACTCAAATGCTCTCTTCTTGTGCTCAGGAATCCTAAGAAACTCAATGATTGGAACACTCAATTTGATTTGGCTCAATACCTGGGCTATGTCATATGGAACACTCTTTGGCAAGGTAGCATTGGAATGGAGACAAGTAGATTCATTAGATGGCATGGGATTCTTGGCAGTTTGGGCATGAGGAGGACTATAATTTTTTCTTGGGACAACAGAGATTTTGGCAGGTGTTTCTCTTCTAGGAGCTTCTTTGGGAATACTTGTAAGCAAGGGTGTTTTAGGTTTGGCTTGAGGCCCAACTCCCTTAACAACCTTGCTCCTAGTGTTATACTCTTTCTCTTGAGCCACAAAAACATTCATTAACAATTGTCTATCTTCCTCCAAAGGGATACCACCATCATACTTCTTAATCATCAAAGCTCTTAAGTATTCAAATTCATTGTTAGGAATCTCAAAAGCTTGCACTACATCTACTTCAAGAGTATGAGAGGGAAGAAGGATTTGTACCCATTTGATGCAATCCCAAAAATTTGTAGCTATCCTTGCACTTATTACCTCAGTTGATGTTGCTCCTTCTTGTGAGCCTGAAGAACAACCCACCATGCAGATATCATCATCAGTACCATCATAATTATTAGCTTCACCATCTTGATGGTCCATTTCACATGGAGGATGGGGTAGAAAACACTTATCACACCAATCAATATCAACAACTTCCTCAACAACAACAACCCTAGCAGTTAGGGGATCAGGTAACACTCTTCCTTCACGTGCTTGAGGATGTCTATTTATAGACCCCATGGGTCCTTTCCCTCTATCATCAGATCTTTGATCACCTCTAGGATGATTGAAAAATCCATCATGGTTTTGTGCTCTTTGCTGACCTTGTGAAGTCTACCCAATTCCCTTCTCTACCCAGGCTAACTTGTATGAGATTTCTTTGACAACCCCTGCCAAAGTTTTCACAACCTCCTCCAAATCAGCACCCTTGCTAGCTTGAGGTTTTTCAAGGTTTATCAACTTTACACCATCTCTCTTGAGAGGTTTCCCAATGGCCTTAATGTTATTTTCAATCTGCAGTGCCATGGTAAAGGCCTGCCTTAAATTGGTAGGGTTCTTGTCTCTTAAGTAGTAGGCTACTTTCTTATCAAATGCATCTACATATTTGATTAAACAAGATTCATCACAAGGCTCATATTAATAGGTAGTCTTCTCAATGTCTTGTTAAATCTTGTATTAAAGTCATGCACTGATTCATTGGGGTTCTTCTTGATATTCTCAAATTCAGACAAGAGAAATCTAGGATCAGTCTTGTCACCATATTGCAATCTAAATGCATTCTGCATTTCAGTCCATGAATCAATAGAATTATTTGGCAAGGCCTTGTACCAATCCCTAACATCCTCCTCTAAAGTGTATGAATGAACAATTTAATGTACACATCCTCAAATGCCAATTTCAAAATCCTCCATCATATTAATAAAAAGTTTGAAATGTTGATCACCTAGTTATGGCATTGTTCCCTTGGAACTTTGGCAATCTACTTCTAACATCTTGAGGCACAACATTAGGATAACCATCCATTCCTCTAAAATTTATAGGACCAAAGGTATTAACAACAAATGGAGGTCTAGGTGGAGGCTGAGCCATATTGTCTTGAGGAGGTGATCTTGGAGGTGACACAAGATGATGAGGAGTGCAGAGGTCTTTGGGGCTCAAGAATATGGTTCAAAAGATTGGTATTCTCTAGGTGCAGATTTTCTTGATAAAGTTTTACTAGAATTGGAAAAACACAGGTGCAGATTGAAGAAGGAACTCACTAGGTACAATGAAGGACCTTCACTAGTTGAAGAAACAAGTTTATGAGAAGATTTCTTGAATTAGAATCACTGGAAGAAGAGTGATAATCCTCATATGGCAAAGGTTGATCTCTCTCACCAATGGATATTCCTTTTCTTGAGTCTGACCTTCAACAACCTTCCAAAATTTTCTCCCTCTAAAACTCTCTTTCCAATTCTTGAAATAACTTTCTACTTGGGTCTCTCCTGAAGAGATATCTTCTTCCTTCCAATTTTCCAGAGATTAGCAACACCAAAAAAAAAATAACAGAAAGCTAAGACACTGGTATTTATCAAGATCAAAACAACATGGAGTCACCACTAAGGACTTTCACCCTAGTTGTGCAAATGCACTAAAATACTCTGTCAAATACCTATCAGCACTGAAAATCTTGCCAAAATTTATAGATCAGATCTTCCTTTTCTTGAATCTATCAACCACAAATGCAAATGAAGTGCAACTACTGCTAGAAACTGATAAAATTGCAGACAGAGTTTGAAACCTTTGCATACACCTTGCAAATCTAAGTATAGAATGATGCTTTAACAATATATTTGCAGACAGAACTTGCAAGAGACATTACCAGGGTTTGATATGCATTCAAATATTTCAAATATGTATGCACATGGATCAGATTGAACTAAGAATGTCCCCAACAACGGTGCCACTTGTGTTGATGGGCTCAAAAGAATATGAACTGGAAGCAGATCAACAAATTAGTCTAGATATTTCATTCTTCATTCATCCCCGGTGTTTATGTACCCAAATTTGTTCTCCTTTTCAGTCTGAGCAGCATCAAAGATATGGCATGAAGCTTGAAGACAGATGGATCATGGTGTGTGTCATTTTGTAGCTGAGGATATGATCTAACTAGCACTCAGATTTGTTGAGAGATGGATAGCACTCAAATAGGACTTGATCTTGTCCTAACTATTTTAGGTTGTGCCTTTCAACCAAGGTAAGAGAACCTATTTTGTAACCCTCAAATGGTGAAGGAGATGAAGATATCCCTCAATTTGTGAAAATAGTATGAAAAGGGCCTTGGGAAAATATGATCAACACTCCAAATTTGACTTTCACAAGTTGTCACTTCCAGATTATGGAGATACTTTCAATGCAAGGCAAGGGTTACTGAAGACATTTTGAAATCCTGATCTGTTTTACATACTTTAGCAAATGGATTTTGATCTTCTGTGGGTATACAGGTCAAAACAGGGGTAAAACAAGGTAGGATTAGTTGTTTTGAATGATTTTTTGGGTGGGAGTTTAGATAAGACAAACCAAGGTCCACCAGACTCTTTGAGGATTTCAGCAAAATATGGAGAAACTTAACAGCAGAAAGTATCAAAATGGTTAATCATCCCTTCAACCAGGATATGTGCATCAAATGGAGGCCCATATCTATACTTTTCCACACAATCTTTGATCATCTATCACAAAATATTGAGTTAGAATGAACCAATGAAGCATTTAGAAATCACTATTTAATCATGACCTAAGGTGCACCCAAAGGTTTACAAACAATCTCTGAATTCAAGGAAGGTAAAGTGATTTTAAATTTGTTTATCTCTTTATCAGATGAAAGCTCTTCTGAATGTGAGATTGCAAATTCCACTAAAAGATCACAAGAAATGAGACCATGTATGATCAAGAGAGATTTTAAACACAAGACTGCAATAGGAAACAAGAAACAAAAATTTGAAATGCATTCTGAAATGTAAGCATTCATAGATTTTTCCCAAAGACAACACATAATAACTAAAAAATGATCATATTTATCAGCAGGGGAATGTTTTGAAAAAAAATCTTAGAGATTTTTAATGGCTATACATGTGCAACCAACTTAACATGATTTGAAATCTGATACAGAGAGAGTTACATGAGTTTCTCAAGTGGTCACTCAGAGAATGGGCTTCTTCCCAGATTTTCCCATGAAATTTTTAGTTTTCTAGGCTTCTTTAAACTCTTCCAACCCTTTGCATGAAAAATTCATGCAATATATAGCTTTCAATCTCCTTCGAGCCTTCTTTCCTAGGAAAATAATATTGCAAAGGATCAAATTTGTTACAAAAATTCCTCTTGATTCATAGATAGGGACGTTTAACAGAACACATCCAAAATGTTGCCAGTTGTCTCAAAAAGAGATGAATCATTGCAAAATTTGCATCATTATCCATTGTGGAGGCACATTTTTCATCTTCAAAGCATGTAGACCCCCTTCCTTTCATTATTTCATCCTTATCCCTCCAAAATTTGACTCTGTAACTTTTGGATCTGATATTTCACGTTTTTGGACGGGTTAGGGAAAAAATTCATTTCAAAAACATCTCTGATCTTCAAATTGATCCTCAAAACTGATTGCATTGGTCCTTGCAGGCACAAACAACATGAATTTGTCAAAAATTTGATGAAAATTGATGCAAAAATTGCATCTCCAAGCTTCCTGGAGCTCAAATGGCAGCCAAACTAAAAAATGCACAGTTACCGTTGATCTTCCTTTATCCTTTAATCTGAGCCCTCCACGTGTCACAATGTGATTGGAAATGGGCTTAGGATCACTTTTTGACATTTTAACACTTTTCAAAAAATATAAAAAAATTGACATTTTTCTCTGCCCCTCTGCCCTTTGAAAATTATCTTGACACGTGTCCCAAAGTGGGCCTCATTGGAATCGCAGACCAATTCTACATATTTCCACCTTTTTTGGAAAAAGGAAATTTTCCAAATTATCCCTTGGGCCCACATCTTCGATTATGTCCCTGACACATGGTAAAATATGACTGGATATAGAGTCGTGGCTCAATTTTAAACATTTTACCTCTTTTTTGGAAAAAGGAAAATTTTCCATTTTTCCTCCGTGGCTCCGCCCTCTGATTCAGGACACGTGTGCTCACCTGATTGGTTGTAGGGCAGCACTTTTATTTATATTTTAACAACATTTTTCATAAAATGGGAAAAAATTTCACCATTTCCTCCGCACTCCTAACCTCCGCCTTTCCCTGCTACATGGTGATTGCTGATTCACTGCAGGCTTGCGCTCCTCCTTTTAATTTTATGCCTTTATGCCAAAAAATGGGAAAAAATATGAATTTTTCCCCGAGGCCCGAAGTTATTCCTCTGATGCAAACGTGACACGTGTCCACCTGTGATTCGCTACAGAGTTCCGGATTGTTTTGTGACTTTAATATTTTAACCAAATAAAGTCAAAAAACTTCAAAAGAACCCGACCACCCGCAATTCCGTCCTTGGCTCTGAAGCCGCCACATGTTCCATTCTGATTCGTTATGGGCCCTAGGCATTTTCTTTACACTTTAACTCTTTTTCCAAAATGTGTTAAGGCACAAAAAGACCCGTTGCTTCCCATCCAATCAAAAGAGGACACATCAGCAACATTAGAACCAATCAGATTAAAGCAGAGGCATGGGACCAAATTCGCCCTTTTTCCAAAAAAGCAAAAAAGTGATAAGTTGCTGATGAATGCTGAATAAGAAATTGACAGGAAAATGACGCCTGTCTAACCGTCAAAACATAGAAAATGCCAGGGATGCCCTAGAATTTGATTTTTTCGCTAAGGACGACAAATTTCTTGAAATTGAACCAACTGAAACATGTTTTTAAAGATTTTTTGATCATGGAATTGGATTTTCAATGGCATACAAGTGTCAATTGATCAATTTTAAACTTCCACGATTGAGAAAAAAAGGAAAAATGACAGAGCCCACAGATTTTGGAAAAATCAGGGCATAAAATAGGCACACATGTAGATTTCTTTCAAATTGGGGCAAAAAAAAAAGTTTGTGAGCATTTCAAGGCATACGACTGGAGGGAAAATTTTTAAACCACCAATTTGAGAGAAAAATGTTTCAGAGCATGCAGAAATGAAGGAAAAATTTAGGGAAAAATAGCGCAAGCTCAGAAATGGCACCAACATGTTACAAGTTTCGAAATCCCATACACCATCAAGGAAGTTCACGATGGGATTTGCAAAGGTAATTTAAGTGGCTTTGCTATTGCTAATTGCATCCTTTGCCTCGGCTATTATTGACCAATCCTAAACCAATATTTTTGTGACTATGTTAGATGTTATATGAAATGTCAGTAACATGGTAATCTTCATCACACCCTTAGTCATGCCTTACAGTTCGTATGATAGCTTTGGACTTTCTCTCAATGGGGTTTGGATCTTGTTGGAGAGATTAACCCTCATTCTTCCCAACATCATCAATGGATTATTACCACTATTCAATATTACACTAAATGGGTGGAAACCATATCTCTCATTTCTACAAAAGCTAAAGAAATTTGTAAATTCATCAACCATCACATCATTTGTTGGTTTGGTGTTCCTCACCACCTCATCACTGATGAACAAAAAACAATTCAAAAAAAAAACCCTATGGAAACTCTGTGATGCCCTTGGCATTCAACTCTCTTTTTCTTCACCTTATTATCCTCAAAAAAATGGTGAAGTTGAATCAACCAACAAAATCCTAAACATAATTATTATGAAATTGGTTGATGATACTAGTAAGGATTGACACACCACATTCCTTTTTCCTTATGGGCTTATCATACTAGTATTTGCACCTCAATTGCTGCCACACCTTTCTATTTTGTCTACGGTATAGAGGCTGTCTTGTCTCTTAAAGTCCAAATTCTATCTCTTCGTATCTCACTCAAATATATGTCAATGATGATGATTTTTGCAAAGACCATTTGGCACAACTCGAGTTATTAGACGAATGCCATCTAAATTCTCTCGATAACTTTCTAATCTACCAAAAATGTATCAAACATGCCTAACATAAATGTGTCCAAGAAAAAACCTTCAAGTTAGTGACCTTTCCTCCTGAAGGAAAATCAATATGTAACAAAAGCTGAGAAAAGTAAATGGGGAAATTTTTCTCCTAACTGGCTTGGACCTATATCATTACTCATGCCTATGGATCAAGGTGCTTATCGTTTATCTTCCCTTGAAGGTTAACCTCAACCTGAGGCCCTCAATGCTTTGCATATTCGACCATTCTATTGTTGAATCAAGTCTACATCACCTTCTATCTATTAAACACTCATCCCTTGAGTAACCTTTACCTTCTACTTACCTATTTTAAGGATCAACAACTAGACATGAATCATGTGATTATCCATCACCTTTCAGCCTTATCTTCAAATATGAGTACCACAACTCTACTCATGGCATGATTCTCATGGATAATTTTCATCCTTCTTTCAGGATGTAATCCCATGGTCATTCGTCACTTAAAACTTTTCTTTATAGCTAACCTTTGGTGCTATGTTTTTCCTTCATAAAGAAGCCTATCTCCTTATAGTCTTGTTCATGACCTAAAAGTCCAAAAAAAAGTGTTTAAAATTAATATATGGGATTTTCAAATTCAACTCCTTGAGTCAAAATTCTAGCAAATAGATGAATCCCTTAAAAAGGAAATCTATCTTTCTATCTTGTTGCTACTAAATAGATGGCTCCCTCGAAGGACATACATACAAAGATAGCCATACTATACGTAGTCTATCCAAAAAAAGAATATTTCTGTAAAATAAAAATAAAATATTATGAAGCTTCCTACATCGATCAGCTTCACGAAGACCTCAAGGATTCATTCTATTTATCCCACATAGACTTCCCACATCAGATCAGTCTATAAAAAAAGTAAAAAACAAAATACAAAAAATCAAGAGAAGTACAAATTTTTCATCATGGACTTACCTATTTCAGTTTTGGGTATCTTGTAGAAGAGGCATGTTGTCTCACAACAAGGTTACACTAAACAACCCATTTCACCTCATCTTCCTTTCTTTCTTATTTTCTACCTACTCAAGGGACATGCCACAAATGTGACATTTCATGATCATGTAACTTCCTTCACCCTTAGAATAGTCAATCATGCACTGCCTTTAGGGGTTTAAGTTCATCAACCCATCCTTGGTATGCTCATTATGGTCCTTTTCTGCTTCTGGAGCATTCCACCTCTTTTACCATTCATCTCTTTTCTTACTTATTGATTCTGTTATGCAGGACTAGACCTTTGACCTCTACATTATGGGATTTCTTCTTTCAACCTAGACTCAACCATGCCTAAACCTACACTGGGCCTATTTAAACTAGACTCAACCATGCCTATTCAACCTAGACTCAACCATGCCTAAAGTAACTAGAATCAACCATGCCTCAACCTAGACTCAATCATGCCTAAATCCTACCAACCCTTTCCTCTACCTCATCATATCCTTCCTTAGATTATGGGAGAACTACATTATCATGGGGCCCCTTTTTGTCGGGGCTATATAGGCAACACTCTGAGGGCATGGGGCCCTTGGAGGTTAGCTCGACCACTTTTACCCCTAACCAATTTTCCCCCTTTACATTCACATCCAAACTTAGTTATTTTCCATTTACACAATAACTTGGAAATTAATATATCATAAAAACATACATTTTATCATCATACCTACCATTTTATAACCTCAACCATATTCTACCTACATCATTTAACATTTCCATGATATCAATTACTTAGAAATTTAAACACAACATACATATAACACATTATTTCCATAAAATCAAACTTGGAAATTTTCTAACTAACCAGGCCTACACTTGACTCAATCATGGTTATACCTGACTCAACCATGCCTACACCTAATTCCATGCCTATCATGCCTATACCTGACTCAATCATGCCTAACTTGACTCCATCATGCATACACCTAACTCCATCATGCCTATACCTGACTCCATCATGCCTACATGACCTCGACTCAATCATGCCTAACTCACCTAGTTTCCATAATAAACAATAACAATGGAAATTAAAATGAGTACATCATCAGTCCAATAATCATCATCAACTATATAAACGGGAATGTCTGTGTATCAATACATATGTACACAGGGATAAATAATCAAAGTGTCTCAAAAAATCTCATATACAATCTCACAAAATATTTGACATTCAGGATATATATATACCAAAATCAAAATCATCATACAGTATCAAATGTCATGATCAATCAACCCCACCTGAGACCCTCCTCTCCACTCTCACCTGTCTCCTCCTCTCTCCCTATCAACTACCCTACCAGCATCTCTCCACCCTCTACTGGTCCATGTCCACCCACCATCTCCTCCTCCTTTCCCTCAGCTGGGCCCGGTCTATGAGAGCTAGTAACCTCACCCTAACCCTATCTCTAGGGCTAATGACCCCCTATGCTACCTAAGCTATGAGTCCCAAACCTGGTCCTCTCACTAGCTACCTGTTGGGCCCTGTGCTCAACATATGATGGAACATCAATTCCTACTATGGCTAGATGATCTTGGTAATAGTGGGCCTCATTCAGGGAATCCCTAAACCTCACCATCGATATAGTCTTGGGTGGCACCATCGGCCTAGATGCAATCTATGAAATCTGTCCCAATAATAGAGGCCCCTATTCCTCCTTCCTGTACTATGGGACCCTATCTGTTGTTGGTGCCTATACTATAGGACCCTGTCCCAGTGCCTATGTTAGTACCTTTGTAGCTACCTAGGCCTATAAGGGTCACAACCTGTGCCTACGTGGCTGTCAGATGACCCTGTAAACCTACAATCTTTGCCTGTAACACTACTACCTGTGCACCATCCCCTGTGGGTGCCTGTGTAGGAACCTGTCCCTGGGCTGCTACTAGTTACGCCTATAGAGTGGAAACATGCCTGTAATGCTGCTACCTTCCCCCCACCACCATCTCCACCCTATGTGGGCACCTGTGCCTATGCTACCTGGGCCTGTAGATTCATCACCTGTGCCTATAAAGTGGTCACATGTGCCTATGACCCTATCAGTTGTCCCTGAAAACCTTGTAATATGTGCCTGTAAGGAATTCACCTGCCCCTGTAGTGCATCTCTCTGAACTATAATAGTAGCTAAATCACGTTTCTTTGGCCTCAGAGGTGTCACCTGTAACTGGGATATCCACCACTACCTGTAGCCATCAGTGGTACCTACATCATCAATCCTCCTATCTGCTACCCTCTCCTCCTGCCCAGCTGGATCTATTGGATGTGGTGGAGACAATGGTCTCTCCACATCATCCCTGTGGTATAATGGAAAAGGTGGAGGCACATCTATTGAAGCCCAAACTTCCGTCAGACTCAGTCCATGGGGATCATCTCATGCTCACCGGCTCTTTGGCCCTGTATCCACCTAACTAGTTGTAAACCATCCAACTCAGTTGACATACCCATGTAAGAAGGGAACCCAATATATGGTCTCCACAATATATCTACTTCTGATATGTCATCTAATAGTCACATGTAATATGTAACATCCCTAGCAACCTTGGCTACTCTAGGGTGGGCTCCAACTAGTACCCACCACCTGATCCCAACTCTAAACACTCCTCCAAACCAATCCTACCTCAGACAGTCTTGGTGGTCATAGGCACACTATATGCTCATATGCCCAACAATGTAAAAGGAAGGTACAACATACTCCAAATCTACATATCCGTTGATACGCACATAGCTCTCTATACAGTTGCACCAAAAATGTAGGTGCCCATATAAACCTTACCTGATGCTCTACCATATCCTCTAACACACCCATTAAAGCTAAAGGAAATCTCCCTCCCTCTGAATCTAGAAGTATAAAAAAGTTGATCACAATCATCATCAATACTGTCAAGTGTGTCTCATCAGGATGTGTAACATACATCTCTCCATATCTGACACTCACACTATGGTATGTCAACTCTACCACAACATCACCAAACATTGTACCCATAGGCTCTAGTGCATCATCAACTCCAATCTGATAGACCTGTGCCCCTACAATGGGTAGCCTCAAAATCCTGTATACATCTTCCAGGGTGATCATCATCTCCCCAGTAGGAAAATGGAAGGTATTGGTTATATAATCCCATCTATCGATGAGAGCGACCATCATACTGTGATCTCTAATGATCCACCTATATCACCTAATCAAACTGAGACTGACATCTTTGATGTGGTCCCACTCCTCCTCTGTGATGGTGAGCCTAATCTCTACCAATAGTGGTGGTTGTATATCACGCATCATGAGATATTTTCGTGCCTGCATCATTAAACCACATTCATATTTCATTAGTCATCCACCCATGCCCACAAGCTTCATTCTCCCTATGCCTAATCTACATCTATTATTTTCCACCATGCCTTGCTTCTTTTTTCCTACCTTTCATTAAACATTTTCACTTATTCAATTACCTTCCTTCCTTCATTGCTTTGACACAACTTGCACCTAAACCACTACCATTTATGACTACATTCAACCCAAACCCTACCTAACTTTATCATTTTATTCACTTATCCATTTACCCCTACCTCATAACTTCACCATTTATCCTACCCCTCCATTCTTCTATATTCTTGTCACCTAAAAACTTCATTTTCAGGTCTTGGTCACATTTCACAATGACTAACACCGGTCATCCTGAACTGTACTAGTCACACTTTAACCTCACCAATGCTAGCCTAACCTCGACCGATGTTGGTCACTAGTTCTTCCCTAAGGCCAAAACCTGACGCCCCCTTTTTTTGAAAATCAACCCAAAACAACCTAATTCCTACCTAAAACCCACCCCAATCCCAACCATTTCCATTTTACTACCTATTTAACCTACATTTCACCCTCCCCATCCCAATTTCAATCATTTTTACTCACCATTTCAAATTCCACATTCAAAACCCCCTTTCTTCATTTTTACCTCAAATCTTAATCCAAAACAAACATTGAGAATTGAATCCTACCTCTACACGTTGTCACCATCATGATGGAATCTCTAGGATGGGTGCCTGGGCCCCTCTTGTGCCTCCTCCCACCACTGTCATTACTCTATGCTATCAGCCAATCACCTCACTCATATCGATCTCACGGGCCCTGCACACTGAATCCAATCAGCCAATAATTACTCACCAAGTCAGCTAGGTACAGTACCTCATCCTTTTCTCCACACAAAATGCACACACACACTTCACTCTGTCATTTTCACAAAGTCAAAAGGTTAAAATGAATCTGTAATATATGGATTTTTACTTTTTACCCTACCCCCAACTTGACCCACGTCGGTTTACCATGACCAACATCGGTCATGTGCCCTAGTGTACCACGACCAATTTCCCTTGACCGACATCCATTGGTTCTCCAAAACCAATATCAGTTAGCCTGATTGACCCCATTGCACCATTTCTCACCACATCTGATTGCCCAGAACCTTTAATGCCTAACCTAAGTTTGAACCCAACCTTACCACTCCACCTACTAACCTTATTACCTACCACCCAACCTCACAATCAGTTGGGGCACATTTTTCCCCTAACGTGGCCTTACCTATGGCCTTGCCTAAGTCACCCAACCCAACCTCACCCATTATAACACTTGAATTCATGTACTCACTATACCTTGTGATGATGTTACTTGTGTTGTTCAGCCTAATGACCTTACCTTGCCTAATGTCATGTTGTTTATCCCAACCATACCTTTGGTGCCCTAGAACAAAACCTATTTCCCATTCCTGCACCTTTCCTAGTTGTGTTTCTAGACCATATCCTATACCTTGGATACCTGAACCACTTCAACCTTGTTTGGATAAACCTATCAACCTTTGATGAAGTAGAGTTTGCAATCTCTTCAACCTAGTACCTTATCACAATCTATATGTGTGTGTGCATTAGACTACCATTACCTATTACCCGACCCAAAATTACCCTTACCTATAACCCACCTACCCTTGTTTTCATCATTTACCTATTTATCAAACCACTCACTGACTCAGTTTAACACCTCATCAGTTCTTGGTTTGAGGGGGATCACCTCCACCCATACTTGGGGCAACCTAATCTTCACTCATACCTGAGACAACGAATTCCTATTTTTGTCAGCATCGCTTATCAATACAAGCTACATGACAAAAAGGGGAAAATGTAGACACCAAATTTGGGTCACACTCCCCTTGGTCCCCTTTAATTAATTAACGTAACATATTCACCTAACCATGACCCCTTACCCTGCATTCATATTAATTTAATTACTTACAATTGAATTAATGTTCATCCTCACATTATTAATTAATTTAATTACTTTAATTAAGTTAATTTACACATCACCTAGACACCTCACCATGGACTTATTCCTAGCCTATTAATTAATTAAGACTAGGTCCCTACTTATCCCAACCAACTAGGACTTAGTCTAACCCTAAAATTAAAGTCCTATTCCTTCTCCAACAACACTCCCACTTATCTAAGCACCAACCCTCACTTGAGATGTGGATTAGAAATCAAGATCACACCAAAAATAGTAAATATCAGGCTATTTTTGGTAACTTGGACTAATTCACCCTAACCGACACCGGTTTATCCTCAGACTGACATCGGTCACCTAAACCGCCATCGGTTCCTTTATATATAATTTTACAACTTTTTACAGGGGTTGGTCATTCATTTTTGGGAGTTCTATTGTAATCAAGCCAGGATCTCAGAACCATTCCTTCATCCAAACAACATCTACATACCACCATATTACAACACAAAAAACATGTTCTCTTCCAGATCATTGGATTATCTACGGGGACACATAGGGTTGCACTACCACTGACACTGAACAAGCCATCACATCACCATCCAATCACCAACCACCTTCAGTCATGAGATCTTCATAACAATAAGTAAGTAATGTGATTTTAATCATATGTGCTTACTTTACTATAGATCTTTTATTTTCTTTCAGTATTTCAGTTTCTACTGTTACCCAGATATCTCCATCTTCCCACCAATCCACCAACCCAACCATTTCAAGCCTTTCCACCTTTCTTAACCTCTCCCTCTGTATTCCTGAGTCTTCTCAGTTATATTACAAGCCTAACCACACCTTCCTCACTCTCTGTGTAATCACAGAGAGGCCCAAAAGCCATTTTTATTAAGTTATTACCCATTTCCCCTACCGACGTCGGTTTACCCTACCACCATCGGTTTCACCCCTATACTAGTGTCGGTCACCTGACCGATATCGGTCTTTGTGTCATTTTATACCCTCTGACCAGCAAGCCTTCAATTCAACCAAAACCAACCCAGACCTCACCTGATCAGTCCTAGACCCTTTATCAGACCTCTGTTAGACCTGCAAAACCCAGAACAACCTACCAAACCTCCAGGATCTAATCATAACTTTTCTGTTAGATTACATTTACTTATTGTATTAGCACGAGATACCTAAATCATACAACTACAATAGGATTTCCTTATTTCATGGTATTTGTTGCATTAAATTGTATTTGAAAGTGGATTGACAACCTTCTAGGAAGCACCTCACTTCCCAGATCTAGCACTCGCTAGGCAGTCCACTAACCTATATTATTAATGTTATTTTGTGGTCTTGTTGTGTTTCTTACAAGTCGTTCCTCCTAGCCAAAGGGAATCTCTCCAAGATCAACTAAAATCAAAAGTCAACAATGCACATTCTATCTTTGACCTTGATTTACAGGTATTCCTCCTAACCTCTTATCTTATCTAATTTACATAAACTATTCGGTGAAAAAATGCCACCTTTTTTTATGCCACACATTGTTGATAGATTAATCATACAACTCTCCACATATCTCAGTCAACTATCTAACGATCGAGGTGACTTGGCTTATCCACACCAAACTAGCCATCAACTCAGCGATCCAAATATATCTTGACCAACAAAAATTGGCTATTCAACATACACATGACCACCCCCACACTTTTCCACAACCACTTACATGGTAGCTCAAATGTTGGCCACCCATGTGGAGATAAAAGGGGGTGTATATGTAGCCTAATCCACAATCAAATAGGGTGGGCCAAACCAATATAAACAACTTCGCCAATGAATCCCCAATCATATTGGACTTACCCACATACGGGAAATAACAAAATCGGTTGGTGGTTGGGGAGGATAAAACCCCCAACCACCCATATAACAAAGTAATCCTATTTTTTCATGCCATTTGGGCTAGCTAGTACTATAAATATGCCAATTTGGATTTATAGAAGCACCCGTTTTTTATTGTGCTATAGGCATATTAAGGTAATTTTATAATATGAATTTTTAGAGGTATTTAGGATTAGATTGGGTCTTCGGAGTAAACTAGAAACTCATCTAGAATTCTAAGACGTTCCTTGTGGGAATATTATTTTTCCATTCTTAAGAATTCATGATGGTATTTTATGCATCAAACCTCCTTGGAAGGATAGGAACGACAAGAATACACTACTGCAAGTACTTCAAGAAGGTGAAAGGAAAAAACTGGGCTCTGTTAGTGTAAAATCACAGCACCCCTAGATGCACATCAGGCTTCTAGGTTGATGTTCAGGCATCCAGTGTGATTGCACAATATGGAAACCTCTCTCCAAGCGTGGGACTTGTGAAACCGAGAGAGGAATCTCCAGAGAAGGCTGGTTCCTGCTCCTAAACTACCTGCCACAAGCTATTCCAGTGCAGGAAAGCTAATCTAATCCAAATCTAACCATGCCAAGGAGACTGAGAGAGAGAGAAGGGAAAAATAGTAAAAGCCTACACTAAAATGGTGATACACCAGAGAAGGAGAATGTTGGACATCTATCAAAACTGCCATGGGACAAAGAGAGGTGAGCAATGGGAAGGATGGACAGATGCATCACAGGCCCAAGGATAGATTTCACACAAAAAATGTCCCAAAACTCCATAAACATAGCTCCAGACCTACAATGAACATTCAAACATGCACAAATACCTGCAATGAAGAGAGGCAAGAAGAAAACAAGCAAAAACGAGAAAGGATGGACAGATGCATCACAAAACACGTTTTGTTGCTTCAGAAGTTTACACAGAACATCATTCCATTAATAAGAGGAAAAAACACCATTACAGAGCAAGGGAGGAGGTTCAAACTCCATTTTCAACCCTAGAGAAGAAAAGAAGGGAGAGCAGAGCAGAAAGAATGAACAACTCTTTTTCAAAATGAGCCAAATCTGGCTTTTACATTGCATGGGTCGAGCCCAGGGGACAGAAACGTGGGAAAACATGTAAGCCCATTCCTAATTGAATACCAACGCATTAAAATGGCATAGGATACCTTACCAACCCATACCCTGCCATCTTTGACTGATTTGGAGGAGAATGCGACCCATTCTACATTAATTTGGCCACTGAAATGTCACTTCTGGCCGTGCACATGCGTCAGAGCCGTTTCTCAATTTTATCCCTCCAGAATACTCCAAAACACAAGATTGACCCATGAATCGTGTAGATAATTTTACCAGCTTTCCGTTGATATAAGGAACGTGTAAATCCGAGCTCTGGATCGAAAGTTATGGAGGTCTGAAGTTTTAGGGCACAAAATAGGTGAAAACGTGTTTTGAAATCTTTCCCGCGCTCTACCACTTGGATGACACGTGGCATGCTCTGATTGGACGAGTAATTCTTTCTCCTCTGTCTTTCGGTGGGCTGTCTTTTTTTGAAATTTCCTTGTGGGCCCCATCTTGGACACGTGGCGCCATTTCATTGGTTTTCGGACCTGCCGGCTCTTTCGCGTCCTTCGCGTCTTTTCGTCCCGGATGTTCCAAATGCTTAGTGCTCCCTGTGCTCATTTCGGCCGATCCGGCCGGTTCGGGTTTTTTTGTCCCAAACGTCCTGAGCAATACTTAGCCAATTTTTCTTCCTCCTTTAGCCGGATCAGCTTTTCACGCCCTTCGCGTACTTCTGGCCCGATTGTCCCAAATGCAATTTGGGCCGCCTGGAGGCTTTTCGGCTGATCCGTGCCTTGACGTCCCAAATGTCCCAGTTGCTCCCTTGAGTAGGACTTAGCCAATTTTCACACTTTTTTCCGGATCAACCTACTTGCCTTTCTGTAACCTTTTTTCGCATTTTCTCAGAGCTTGCTCTTTTCAACCTGGACAGGAGAGTTAACAAAATTCCTGAAGGGACCCTAGAAACCTGATTTTTACTCTGAATCAGTCAATTGCCTGGGACTTGAATATTCTGATACATGTTATCAAATTTACCCTGGGGGGGTGAAATTTTGGATAACAGGCTCTTCTAGGGTCTTTCAAAGGCCTGAAGGCACAAAATTATAGGACACTGGTATATTTTTTTGTGAATTGTGAGTTTTATTGTACTTACTATTATGGAAAAAAATAATAGATCGGTTATTATGAACCTAGAGGCATAGGCACTTTCCAAAATCTGTAATCAATTCTAGTGTCATCTCTTTAATATGGTATATCTACATTTGAATTATTATTTATTTACATATTTAATCAATTAAATTTAAATTCAAGTAAGAATAAATATCATTTATGACATAATAGATGAGAATAAATTAGTTAAAAGTAATCTAAATGATTTGATTGAATGACTAATTTTGTGAATTTTAGAATTAGTTCATAATCAAATATATTGCATATTTCTATCACATTGTGATCAATTTTGGATTAAAAAGTCCTCAAAATTGATGAATTTTTAAAGATTTAGGTAAATGGTTGTAGTTAGAACTTTTACTGATTTTTAGAAATCAAGTTTTTACTATCAGAGAAGGCTGATTTAATAGATTGATTACTTCAGATTGTGCATTTGGTTCAATTGTGCTTGGACAGGTACACATGCACTATGGGAAATTTATCAAAATAATAAAATATCGATGTGCGTGAAGCTTATTATTGTCCTATCTAGGAAGATAACTCTATCATGAGATTAATGTATGACTCCTTGGAAGAGGAGACTAGTTGTTTGAAATTAGAAAGAAAACCAAGGATGCGATCTTAGTAAGGTTGTAGTGTGGTGATAAAAAAAAGGAAACACCTTCAAATTCTTATGCAGATACCATGACTGATGACTAAATTTTAAGTTTTTCACCACATGAATATTCTTTCCATTTAAATTTAGATTCAAGTAACGATGCTTTTCATTCATTTGAAAAATATATTAAAGGAATTGGATCTCGATTATTGTTGAAAATAATATTTTATAGAAGACGCCTCGGTAAAAATGGCCAAGGTATATCTAACCCAATACAAGTCGAGGATCATCCTCATTTTGTAGGTTTGAGTTTTCCTAGTGTGGGAAGGGATATTAGATATTTCTCCAAGCATGCTGATGAGAGAAAAGCTTTTGAAATAAAAGTGTATACCCCATTAGTCTTGATGGAATATTCATAGTAGGAAAATGGTATTTCATCTTAAAAGGATGGATTTGTTAACAAAACATATTGAATTAGTAATGAGATTCCACCTCCGCTTTATTCTCATAAGAGAAATTGTAAAACTTACGAGGATTCACTCTTTCAATTTAAGAAATATGATTTTAATATATAAAAAATGTTGAATTATTTTCCTTTCACTTTTTGCGGACTGCATAACCTTTGTGTTTCTAGTTGTTGGAAGAGAAGGACATTGTTGAAGAAATTTATGTCATTTGTTAAGAATAAGGGAAATGAAAAAGATATATCTCATAGCTTCCAGGAAAGAAATGTCAGACATGTTTCCTTGTTTCAAAAGTAGAAGAGGAACTATTGCACTCATTTTTGTATTAGTGCACACCAGGTTAAGAAATTATAGAAACTTCACCTAACAATCCATCCAAGAAATGGTCAGAAAAAATTGGTTCACAAGGTAAAAGAACTTGTTAATCCAACAAACATGAATAAAAAAACCTTGGATCTATCCGCAGATGAGTCCATTTTATTACGATAGGGGTACTAAAAAAAAACTTATTTTGTATAGATTTATAGTTCATAGCTATAAATGATGAATAATTTGCAATATTTTGGAGGTCACATTTGTGAGAAAATGAGGGACATGTTTACCATACTCTGTGAACTAAATTTTTTAGAAATACTCAAATTTATATGTCCTTATTTATCTTTTGAGTTTATGGTATAGTTTGGGTATAAAATTAAACTCATATTTCAGATTTGGATATTTGAAAGTATTTTGGACAGGTTGATGGGATTTGATAGTGTACAATTTCATTCTTTCTTATAGAATGACTGTTGTTTGGGAATGCATCTATTTTTATTGGACATTCACACACACACATGCGCGCGCGCATACACACACACATGTTAGGTGTATTTTAAGACCCATATTTTTGGGAAATTTTTGCAATAGTATATGGTATTAAACACACCTTTTATGCATATTTTGTTGAAAATTTGTTTCTATCAAGTTGTAGTTTGTAGAATTATGGGATAGATATTTCATTGGCACATTCACATGATTAAGTTTTGACTATTTCACCAATAAGTTTTACAGTTTCTAGGACGAAAAAAATAGAAGGTAAATTGTTAAGGAGGAATTCCGTGAATCAAAGGTGGAAGGTAGAATGTGCGTGTTGTTGACGTTATCCAAGTTGATTATAGAGATCTCCTTTTTGTCTAGGAAGGAATATATGTAAATGCAAAGCAAGACAACAAGAAGAGTATTAAATAACACTCAACAGTGGATTGCTTAGTGTATACTAGATATAGGAAGCATTATAGGAAGCATTGTGCTTCCTATAAAGGTTGTTAATCCACTATTTAATAAAATATAATGTAAATACAAAACTGAAATAAATTATTCCTATTGTAATGTAATTATTTATGTTTCCCATACACACAATAAAATTAGATTATATGCTAGATATAAATATAACACTAAATATAATTAGAACCAGGGTTTGTTAATGTCAGGCAGGTCTATAAGAAGTCCGGTAAGGGTCTAAAGCTGGTTGGTTGAGGTCTAGGTTGGTTTCAGATGAATAGAAGGCTTGTTGGTTTTAGAATATAAAATAACATAGAGACCGGTATCGGTTGTGTGACCGATGCCGGTATGGGGATGAAACTGACGACAGTTAGGTAACCAACGTCGGTAGGGGCAATAGCTTGTAAAATATTAAAAATAAGTTTTTGGGCTCTTTTTGATTACACCAAGAGTGAGAGTAATGTGTTTTGGGTCGTAATATGGATGAGAAGACTTAGGAATACTAAGAAGGAGGTTAAGAAAGGTGATAGGGCTTGGGATGGTTGAATAATAGGTTGGTTAGAAAAAGGTGATAAACAAGTAATGGAAGAAATGAAAGATAGAAAGAGGTAAGAGATCTAGACTTGAATAAGAAAAAATGATGAATATCACAATACTTACCTGGTATTTTATAGATCCTGTGAATGGAAATGGTTGGTGGTTAATTAGAGAAGAGATTTATGGGTCTAGTGTCCATGCAGTGTAACTTGTGTGCTCTCGTGAGTATTCTAATGCCCTTGAAGGAGAACCAACTACCTTTATTTCACTTTGGATGTGTGTTTTCATAATTTGGATGTAAGATAGCTTGAAGATTCAAGTTTGAATGCGAAAATTCTCTAATAACTAAATGAACAACCTGGGTGAAGAGTTGTGAAAGTGTATATAAAGTGACTGATGACGGTTAGGTAACTAGTGTTGGCTGAGGATAAACCAATTTCTGTTAGGATGAAATAGTCCCTCTTACAAAAAATCAGAAGATCTTCCTAGATTTGGCATACAGATAAAAACATGTATCACCTAATTGTGTGATTGGATATATAGGTAATAAGGCCATTAGGTAGGTTTATAAGATTGGGGTGAAGTGATGGTTATAATAAAATTATTTCGTGTTTTAAAATTGAGGGTAAATGAGGCCATAAGCTGGTGGCAAGGTGACCAAAACCAATTAAAGGTAAGGGTAAAAAAATGGACTAGATAAGTTAGGTATGGTCGTGTCTTAGTTGATTAGGCATGGTTATGTCGAGGTTGTTTAGGAATGGTTATGTATAGGTTGTAGGATGTAGTCTAGGTTGATGAGGCATGGTTGAGTCTTGTTTGATTAGGTATGATGGGGTATTAAATGTCTAATTGTTGTTTATTTATGGAATGTTGGTGATGTTAATCATGATTGAGTCATATGTGTAGGCATGGTTGAGTCAAAAATTTCCAAGTTACTATTTTTATGGAAATTATGTGTCTTGTATATATGGTTTGGTTAAATTTTTGAGTAATTGATATCATGGAAATGTTATATGATTCGAGTATGATGTGATTGATGTTGTAGCAAGGTAGGTATGTGGAAATGATTTATGTTTTGTGATATGTTAATTTTCAAGTTATTATGTCGATGGAAAGTAATTAGGTTATGATCTTTGTTAAATGGAGGAATGGTTAGGGGAAATAGTGGTCGAGCTAACCTCCAAGGTCCCCCTGCCCTCAAAGTGCTACCTACATAGCCCCAACGAAAAAGAGGCCTCGAGCCGATGTAGTTCTCCCATAGGATAGGGAAGAATATGATGAGGTATGAATGGGTCGGTCAGTTTTAGGCATGATTGAGTCTAGGTCATTTAGGCATGGTTAAGTCTAGGTTGTTTAGGCATGGTGAAATCTAGGTTGTGTAGGTAAGGTGGAATGTTAAAAGTTGGTTGATGAAAATAGATGAGGAATGTTGAGGTAGGTGAAAGGAGAAGAAAATATCAGAGAATGTAAGTGTCGAAGGTCTAGTCCTTTATAGTAGAATCATAAGTAAGAAAAGAGGTGAATGGTAAAAGAGTAAAAATGCTTCAGAATTGGCAAGGACCATAATGAGCATACTCAGGATGGGTTTATGAACTTAAACCCCTAAAGGTAGTGCATGAGTGACTGTTCTAAGGGTGAAAGAAGTTACATGATCACAAAATGTCGCATGTGCGCCATGTCCCTTGAGTAGGTAGAAGAAGAGAAAGGAAGGAAGGTGAGGTGGAGTGGTTTGTTTAGCATAACCTTGTTGTGAGACAACATGCCCCTTCTGCAAGATACCCAAAACCAAAATAGGCAAGTCCATGACGAAAAAGTTGTATTTTTCTTGATTTTTTGTATTTTCTTTTTTCTTTTGCTTTATAGACTGATTGATGCAGGAAGTCTATGTGGGATGAATAGAATGACTCCTTGAGGTCTTTGTGAAGTTGATCAATGTGGGAAGCTTCAGAATATTTTATTTTTTTTGTAGAAATATTCTTCTTGTTGGATAGACTATGTACAGTAGGGCTAGCTTTTATAGTTGTCCTTCGAGGGAGCAGTCTATTTATAGTAGCAAGATAGAAAGATAGATGTCCTTTTTGAGGGATTCATCTATTTACAAGAAGTTTGACTCAAGGAGTTGAATTTGAAAATCCCATATATTACTTTTGAATTTTTTTGTTTTTGGACTTTTAGGTCATGGACAAGACTATAAAGGAGTATAGGCTTAATTTTATGAAGGAAAAACCATAGCACACAAAGGTTAGCTATGAAAGAGAGGTTTTAAGTGACAAAAAACCATGGGATTCCATCCTAAAAACAATGAAAAGTATCCATGAGAATCATGTCATGAGTAGAGCCATGGTACTCATATTGAAGATAAGGCTAAAAGGTGACAGATAATCACATGATTCTTGTTTAGTCGTTGATCCTTAAAAGAGGTAGATGAAAGGAATGGTTACTCAAGGGACAAGTGTGTAATAGAAAAAGGTGATATAGTACTTGATTCAACAATAGAATGGTCAAAGATGTAAGGCATTGAGGGGCTCAGGCTCAGGTTTACCTTCGAGAGAAGATAAATGATAAGCACTTGATCCATAGGTATGAGTGACAATATAGGGTCCAAGCCAATTAGGAGAAAACTTTCCCCGTTTAATTTTCTCATCTTTTTAGTTACATGTTGATTTTCCTTCAGGACAATATCACTAATCTTGAAGGTTTGTTCATGGACACATTTTTCATAAGAACATTCGATACATTTTTGATATATTTGAAGGTGATCGAGAGCATTTAAATGACATTCATCTAGAAGCTCAAGTTGGGCCAAATGGTCTTGGAGAAAGTCATCATCATTGAGCATGTCTTTGAGTGAGATACAAAGTGATGGAATTTGGAATTCAAGAGGTGAGACAACCTCTGTACCATAGACCAAAGAGAAAGGTATACCTACGGTGGAGGTATGAATACATGTGCGATAAGCCCATAAGGTAAAAGGAATGTGTGTGCCAATCCTTACCAGTATCATCAACTAATTTCATAAGAATTTTGTTAATATTTTTTTTAGTTGATTTGGATTGGCCATTTTTCTGAGGATAATAAGGTGAAGAAAAACTAAGTTGAATGCCAAAGGTGTCCAAAGTTTATGTAGGGTTTTGTTTTTGAATTGTTTTCCATTATCAGTGATGAGGTGGTGAGGAACACCAAAGTGAAAAATGATGTGATGGTTGATGAATTCACAAATTTTCTCAGTTTTGTAGAAATGAGAGGTATGGCTTCCACCCATTTAGTGTAATATTCAGTTGCGGTGATGATCCATTGATGACGTTGAGAAGAATGAGGGTTAATCTCTTTGAAGAGATCCAAACCCCATTGGGAGAAAGGCCAAAGGTCTCTGGCGACCTATAAGGCGTGACTAGGGGTGTGGTGAAGATTAGTGTGTTGCTGACATTTCACACAATGTTTGACATAGTCACAATAGTCTTGGTTTAGGGTTGGCCAATAGTATCTAAGGTGAAGGATGCACTTATCGACATCGAGGTCATTGAAATGACCACCACAAATCCCATCGTGAACTTCCTTAATGGTGTATGGGATTTCAGAACTTGTAAGGCATCATAGGAGGATACCATCAAAGCTACATTTTTAGAGAAGACCCCCTATGATAACATAGTGAGAGACACTTTTAAGGAAGGCTCATTGTCCATTGTGAGTGAGTTCCCGAAGGAAGAATTGAGAGGGAAAGGTAAGTAGTGAACTTCTTATACTAAATGTCATGTGGATCCGTTTCAATTCTTCCTACAAATTTAATGTCTCAAAACAAATAAGAGGGTGATTGCAACCTTTATATTGTGACAAATATTTTTTAGTCGGAAGGAGAAGAAGGTATTTGAGAAGCAAGGCAGGCCATGGTATCTATGAATTTGTTAGTGGAGTGCGAAGTGGTTTGAAGTTCATAATGATCAAAGGTAGTCAAAAGTATGTCGACGTGATGTTTATACTTTTGAAGTATCTCATTACAACATTGGTATAAACCATTGAATTGGTTCACAACTAGTTGGGAGTCACCAAAGATATTAATGGATTTAACATCTAAAGCTATGGTGGTTTGAAGACCTAACATGAGTGCTTCGTATTCAAAAATGTTATTAGTACAGTCAAAATCTAGTTTGAAAGATAAAGGCATAGGCTCACCGTCAAGAGGAATAAGGATGACCCCTGCACCACCCCCATGCTGACATTTAGAACCATCAAAGAATAAGGTCATCTGATAAATGGTGTCATCAAGGGAGAGGGTAGTGATGGATTCATCAGGGAAATTGAAGTTAGAAGATTGATTTCTGGAAAGAGGTGCGTCTGCAAGTTGGTCGGAAATGGTTTTTCCTTTAACAAAATTTTGATGGATGAATTCAAGATCTAGGTCTGCAAGAAGCATGAGCCAATCTGTAGCACGTTGGTGTTGGTAAGGCTTAGCATACATGTAATGTAAGGGGTCAGTATTGGTGAAGGAAGTTTTTGTGGTTGAGTAAGTAATGGTGAAGTTTGGTGGCCACAAAGACTAGGGCTAAGCATAATTTTTTGTGTGAGTATATCTAGTCTCATAGTCTAAAAGTCGTATGGATTATATAATAAACTGCTTGCTCCGGTGTTTCTCATCATGATGAGTGAGCATGACACCCAAGGAATGGTCTGTGGCAGAAATATAGAGGTAAAAGGGTTTTTCATCTTTAGGTGGAATGAGCATAGGTGGTTGGAGGAGGTATTGTTTTAAGGCAACGAAGGATTTGTACACATTCATCATCCCATTTGAAGGAGACATCCTTTTTGAGAAGATGATGAAATGGATGGCAATGATCAGAAAGCTGAGAAATAAAGTGATGAATAGATTGCAACTTTCCTTGCAAACTACGAAGTTGAAGAAGGTTAGTAGGTGGAGGCATCTCAAGAATAGCCTTGATTTTAGTGGGATCAACTTCAATGCCACACAAATAAATGATGAAACCAAGGAGCTTGCCTGAGAGAACAATGAAGACACACTTCTTAGGTTGAAGGAAAACACAATATTTGATGAGACGGTCAAAGACAACTTTAAGGACTGCAAGGTGTTCAGCCTGATGTTTGGATATGGTAAGAAGATCGTCAACATAATCTTCCAATATGATATGCATGATGTCATGAAAGATATAAGTCATAGCCCCTGATATGTGGCACCAATGTTTTTAAGACCAAAGGGCATGACATGATAGTAGAAGGTTCCCCAAGGAGTGATGAAGGTGGTTTTGTGTTGATCTTCCGGGTCTAATAATATTTGGTTATAACCCAAGAAACGTTCCATGAGTGATAGCATCTCATGGCTGGCAGCGTGAGATCAACTAGTTGGTCAATACTAGGTAGATGGAAATTCATCTTTGGGGAAAGTTAGGTTGAGGTCATGGAAATCCATGCAAATGTGGAGTCCCCTTGTCACTTTTGTGACAGGAAAAATGTTAGAGATCCATTGGGGATAATCAATGGGTAGAATGAAGGAAACATAAAGGAGGCACTGGATTTATTCTTTCACAAGAAGGGAAATACGAGGATACATTTTTCACATCTTCTGTTTCATAGGTTTGGCATCAAGAAAGGTTACGATATTGTGGACCATGATATTTGGGTCAAAACCAGACATATCGGTGTAGGACCAAGAAAAAGCATTGCTATGATCCTGGAGGAAAGAAGTGAAAGCTTCTTGTTTAGAAACATCTAAAGATTGGCCTATCTTTAGAATGTGTGGGTTGTCCTGAGTGTGAATGTTGATTTCGATGGTCGATTCATTCAACATGGTTTGCATCTCAGAAGGAAATGACTAGTGAATATAAGAATCTTCTACACCAAGGTAGGTGAGAATAGACTCATTGTCCTAACATTGAATGATGTTGATAGAAGGTGTGTTGTCATTGATCATGTCAGGATATAGGAAGGGAAGAGAAGAGGGAGCCTCACCATCACGCTGATAGGTTAGAGGTCCCAAGGAAATGGTGTTCATGAAAAAAAAGTTAGGAGGAATGGATTTTAGATCCATAGACTCTATAGGTGAAGGTGGTGAGGTAGGTGAATGGGGTGGAGAAGGTGTATCTTCCTCAATGAGTTCAACTCTTAGGCCTTCTTGGAAGGTGGTTTGGAAAATATGATACCACTACGGTCTTTATGCTTACGGGTGGTAAGGAATGACAGTTTGGTGACCTTGTTCATAGAAACCAAATCCAAATCCCTTTAAAGCACAACGATGAAGGAAGGTGTGGGCGAAGTTACGGTTGGTGAGAGATTGGAGATCGGATGAAAATGGTCAAGTTTGGGAAGGTGGCTCAGGTGAGTAGGTAGAAATATCAAGTCCCCCATATGTTAGGTTGGTGCGAAGGTGGGGAGGACCATAGGGAAAAAATTCACCTTTTCATTGATTATAGTGTGGGTGTTGATGAAGGTTACCATACTCTTGAGGAGTAAGGAATGTGTCAATGTTATAAAGGAAGTACTCCCCTAGAGTGAGGCATTGAAAAACACCTTCTAAGGGATCGGTGGTTGGTATGTGGGTAGCTGGAATAACTATGAATCATTAGATGATTAGGAAGAAGAAGCATCAACTGTTTGAGAAGTAGATGGGTTGGCTGATGGGTCTGAGAAGCTGTGACAGCAGTGGGAATAGAGGAGTTGGTTGTGGAAGATGTAGCAACAGAAGTGGTGGATGAGGCAAGTGGCTGAAGAAGAAGAGTAGGGGTGGTAGATGCCTTAATTAATATAAGGACATCATTGGGTTGATACAACATGTTATAGGTATTGAATGGTGAAGGGTCAGGCTAGAATGGTATAGTTGTTCCTTCATGTTAAAATTTTAAACAACAATGTAAGGTTGAAGGAACATAACCCATGACACGAATCTAGGGTCAGCCAAACAATAGATTGTATTGGAATTCCCCCTCTAAGACATAGAATAATTTAGGAATGGCATGGGGGCCCACATAAATGTGGAGAATGATGGTGCTTAAGGGTGGAATTCATGGAATCATTAAATGAACACAACATTACTAGGTTATTATGCATGTAATTGGCAGGGATACACATTTGTTTATACACATAGGAGTAAATAATTTTGATACTGGCACCTCCATCAATCATAATGCATCGAACATGTATATTATCAATGTAGACATAAATGAATAGGGTGGGGTCAGGATCATCTAATTGGAGAGGGAAAATCTCTTCATCAGAGAAACTAAGAGAAAAGACTTGATGAATGGTAGTGGGAGTAGAAGATGGAGGCAAAGTGGTGAGAGTGGCCACATGATGAGGAGTGATAATGGTGGTGACAAGTGTGGGGTCATTAGGTAGAACCTCAATAGATTATAGGACCTTGATGAGGGCCTGATGATGAGACTCAGAGGTTTGGACGAGGTCATACAAAGACATTTTGAGAGGAGACTGGTGCAATTGTTTAATCATTGTATGATGGGAAACCCTGTCAAAAATAGGGTATGTGGGTCCATGGATGGTGATTTTGGGTGCAGGTGCAGATGGAATGTTGGGTAAAGGTGTAGCGGATGAGATGGTTGTTTTCTCCTTTCCTTTGTCCTTCTGAGCTCGAGTGGCAACTTGAACCATATTGATCTGAGGTGAAGAAGAAGGTGTGTCGTGAAAGGTGTAGTGGTAGGATGGGCAAAAAAGTGGTGAAGGAAAAGAATCCTATAAAAGGAGTATGACGCACTAGAATTTTGGAGGAGTTTGGGCTAGTTCTCTAATGTGGACCATGTTGATCTCAAATGTTGGAGGAGGGTAAAAGGGTTGTGGAGGTGGAGATGGAGGTCACTGAATAGGTATGGGGTGAGGCTGTGTGGTGATAGGAAAAGGTGTAATAGGGTCCTCAATCTAAAGATCATCATCATCAAAGTTCTCTTCAAGAGGACATAATTGGAGAAGAATAGTCTTAAGAGCCTTATAGTTTTCTACATCATTCCCTAGGCACATGATGGTAAGCAAAAATTTTGGTATCATCAAACCCTTCTAGTTTAGGTTTGAGTGGGTTCGTAAGGTCTAAGTGGTGGCAATGTGATAATAGAGGTCTCTAAAAGGTTGGCTAAAATGTTGGCATAAGACCCTGCCAATGGATCACAATGTGAAGTGAGTGTGGGTCTAGATGGAAGTTTGGGTGACTTCGGTGGGAGAGGCATCACTGGAGGTGGAATTGGAGGTTGAGTAAGTTTGACTACCTGTTTGGTAGATAGTATGGTTTTGGGTTTGGGTTGCACCTTCTTGGGTAAAGGTGTAGCTGGTGAGCTGGTTATTGGAGGCAGTGTAGGTTTAAATACCTCTTTAGAAGGTAGTGGAGATTTGGGCTTGGTTGAACCTTCTTGGGTAAAGGTGTAGAAGGAGTGTGTGATGTAGAAGGGAAGACCGATGGAGGAAGGGGAAGGGTTAGCCAAGGTGATAATGGAGGTGTGGTGAATACGGTGGTAAGAGAAAATGTGGAAAGGACTAGTTGAGGAGAAGGGGATGGCATGGGTAATCATGAGGATACCGTAAGTGGTGTAGGTATGGGAGGTGGAAAGGATGTAGGTAATGATGAAGGTGTAGGTTGTGTAGGTAATTTGGTGGAACAGAAGATCGTGATGAGGAGGTGGGCTGCTATGTTTTTTCTTTACCTTGGGTAAGAGGCTCCTTGACCAAGGTTGATGGGTGTAGACCTAGGATAGATGGAAGTGGTGAAGGTGACAGAGGGTAGTGGGTAAAGCCAGTGTATGTGGCCTAAGAGGTTGGGTCTTCCTCTTAGGTGGGGGAATAATTTTAGCAAGGGCTTACAAGGATGTGGCTAAATCTAGTTTGACAGGAGGATGGACTAGGCTTGATGTCGGCATGACTCCCAATGTGGTAATGGGTTTGACACAAGGTGAAGGTATGGGTGCAGGTAGGGTTTTAGGCATAGGAAAAATTTTGGTTGATGGTAATGGTTTAGGTGTGGTGAGGGTGATGAAGAAGAGGTGACTACTATGGGCATGGTGGGTTTGGTTGTCTTAAACACCTTTGGATAGATCGTGGAAGTGTCAGCATAACATTTGCATTTGAGTTGAGACAGGAAGCCGAAGGCATCCCCACAAGCATGGAATTGTCAACATAATCCAAGTGGTCAACAAAATGTGAGAATGGTGTAGAAGTGGAGGGGGGTGATGTTGATTTGGTAGTAATCCCTGTGTAAGAATGTTTGTGAGAAAAGGGAAATGGTTGGCTTCAGACTCTGTGGGTAGAAGAGATGATAGTAAATCAACATGGTCTTTAAAAGAAAGTGGGGAATTGTCACCAACAGGAAGAGATGCCACTAGTGGGTCCTCTGTGGCCAGAGGAGGAGGTAAAGGTTGATTTATATAGGCTCTTCCTTCGATAAAGAAGAGAGTACAGTGGGATCTTCTATTGGTATAAGAATGCGTAATGCGAGTTGCTCGATAGGTGGCAAGATGAGTGGGATAGGTGCATTTGAAGATAAGGTAGACTCCTTCATTAGTAAAGGAGAAGGTAAGGTAGATTCCTCCATGTGTAGAGAAGAAGGAAGGTAGAGTCCTTTATGGGTAGAAATGAAATAGGTACCTCCATGGGTGGAGGAGCTCATGCAATAATTTCCTTGATAGATGGGATGTAAGGAAACTCGATGGAAGGAGCCAGTATGATATCAAAAATGGCATGAACCTCTCAAACATTGGTATCATTAGTTGAGGTTTGACCGGCTTGGTTGGATGATGGGGTGTGATTTGGAAACTATTTCTTTAAGATGTGGAGTGGATATTTTGTCTAGCCCATGAATTAGGGTTATCCAAGACGAGATATCCATTATCTAAAAATTCTTAGATGATGTTTTTAAAAGTTATACAATTACCATCACTATGACCTCTAACATGGTGATAATTGCAATAATCATTCTCCTTATACCATGCAGGTATAGGACGGGAAGGGTAAAAACCAATATGTGTTTTAATGGGTGGAAGGCTTATTTCTCCATCTTTTAGAACTTTTTCCAAAATAGAAGAATAAGGTTCTCCAATGGGAGTATATTTTTTGTTGTTCTTGATTGGAATGGAAAGTTTGAATAGGGGAAATATTAGAAGAAGATTTTGATTAGTTGGATATATGAGAAGGGCCAACTTTTAAAACCATTGCATTAGCAGATCCTTTTTCTTTACATTAATTATTTTTTGGTTTGGATGAAGAAGAAGAATCATTGGTTTTGAAAGGATCTTTTTTATTACTTAATTGTAACTTCTTATCCTCAATAACATAGATTTCAAATTTCCAAGCCATTGTGAATTCCTTGTCAAATGTGTAGAAATTTTAGACTTGGAGTTTTGGTGAGATATGTCTAGCACAAGCTTGGGTAAACAACTTTATTAACTCAGTTTGAGGTAATTGGAATGTGATTTGATTAATCAGGCCGTGCCAATGAGTGACAAAGTCCGTGATAGACTCATCCACATACTAGAGAGTTGCATACAAGTCGGTCATTGTGACCTTCTTGAAAATGTTCATAGAAACGTGGTCTATAAAATCTAGAGCTACCAGATTAAATGAAAATGTAGAGTGCCTAGGTAGATCATTATACCCATCTAAAGTGGTTACCATCAAGGAAATTGGGAATGTTTGTAGGAGCAATGCATCATTTTGAGTGATGAGGTAACACATGTTTTAAAGACCAAAAATGTTATTATAGGTCTTCTTTGCTATTGAATAAGTTGAATTTCGGAATTTCCTAATGTGTAGGGTATGGAAGAATGGGAATAGAATGGTGAATGGGTGCATTGCAAATCTTATTGTATTTTAGAGAGTTACGCGAGCCAGAGACAAATGCTTCTAATGTATGCATATTTTCCATCATCATTTTGATAAGATCATTTGTGATCTATGATGAGAGAGAACCCCTTGCAGTATAAGGGGGGAAATAAGATGGGTATGATATGAAAGGCACTCTAGTATGTGGTGGTGCCAAGTATAAAAATGTAATGAGGGAATACAAGACGAGATGGATGTTGTGGGAAAATACCCAGGATAAGCAGTAGATGAAATAGGAAGTTGTTGATGATAGGTGTAGGTATGGTGGGAAGGACGTAAAGACTCTTGTGGATATCGG
This sequence comes from Taxus chinensis, assembly GCA_019776745.2. Lineage (NCBI taxonomy): Eukaryota > Viridiplantae > Streptophyta > Pinopsida > Cupressales > Taxaceae > Taxus > Taxus chinensis. The sequence goes on along the minus strand of JAHRHJ020000046.1, from coordinate 63,050 downwards.
TGGAAGAGTCTACAAGATGGAGAGGACAAGGTTTTGCAAGGGAGTGTGGGATTCCGACACCAGAGGTAGCTGGGATGTAAAAGATACATGGGAATTGGCTGATGTAGGTATGCCTACACTAAGGGAAGTGGATGATGATATGGTAGATGTTATAGGGGAGATGTATGTTGAGGGAAAAATAGTTAATGTATGTGTGATAGATACCGATAATGTGGGGTTAAGCTATGAAACCAATGATGATGAGGCAGAAGTGAGTAATGATGTGCTAGTAGTGGCTAATATGGAAGTGGATGCAACACGGGGAGGAACATTTAAAAGTAATTAGTTAAAACTAATCTAAATGGCATGATTGAATGGTTGATTTTGTGAATTTTGGAATCAGTTCATAATTAGTTATATTTCATATTTATATCAGATTGTGATAAATTTTGCATTAAAAATTCTAGAAAATTGATGACTTTTTAAAGATCTAGGTAAATGGTTTTAAACGTAGAATTTTTATTGGTGTTTATAAATCAAGCTTTTAGTATCAGATAAGGCTGATTTAATAGTTTGATTACTTCAGATTGTGCATTTGGTTCAATTGTGGTTGGACAGGTACATGTAAATTATGGGAAATGTATCAAAATAAGAAAATATTGATGAGCTCAAGGATTATAATCATCATATCCAGGAAGATAACTCTCTCATGAGATCAATGTATTAATCCTTGGAAGAAGATAATGATTGTTTGAAATTAGAAAGAAAACCAAGGATGAGATCTTAGTAAGGTTTCAGTATGGTGATCAGAAATAGGAAACACCTTCAAATTTAGATGCAAAGACCATGAACATGAGTGAATTATAAGTTGTTCACCACATGAATATTTTTCCCATTCAAATTCAGATTTAGGTAATGATGCTTTTGATTCACTTGAATAATATATTAAAGAAATTGGATCTCAATTATTGTTGAAAATTAGATATGATGGAAGAGGCCTTGGTAAAAATGGCTAAGGTATATCTAACCCAATACAGGTTGAGGATCATCCTCATTTTACAGGTTCAGGTTTTCCTAGTGTGGGAAAAAATATTAGATATTTCTCTAGGAAAGATGATGAGAGAAATACTTTTGAAAGAAAAGTGTGTAGCCCACTAATCTTAGAGGAAGATTCAGAGTAGGAAAATGGTGCTTCGTCTTAAAAGTATGGATGTTTTAAGAAAACATATTGAAGAGGTAATGAGATTCCACCTCCGCTTTCTTATCATAAGTGAAATTGTAAAACTTTTGAGGATTCACTCTTTCATATTAAGAAATATGGTTTTAATATATAGAAAATGTTGAACGCTTTTCCTTTCAGTTGATGTGGATTGAATAACCTTTCTGTTTCAAGCTGTTGGAAGAGAAGAACATTGTTAAAGAATTTTATGTCATTCATTAAGAACAAGGAAAATGAAAAAGATCAATCTCGTAGCTTTCAAGAAAGAAATGTCAAACATGTTTCCTTGTTTCAGAAGTACAAGAGGAACTATTGCACTCATTGTTGTATCAGTGCACACAAGGTTGATAAATTATAGAAAATTCACCTAATAATCCATCCAAGAAATGGTGAGAAATTTTTTTTTTACAAGGTAAAAGAACTTGTTAATCAACTAGCTGTGAATAACAAAATGTTGGATCTTTCCACAAATGAGTCCATTTTATTTCAATATGGATAATGAAAAATCACCTATTTTGGATAGATTTATAGTTTCATAGCTATAAGTGATGAATAATATGCAATATTTTGGAGTTCAGATTTGTGAGAAAATGAGGGACATGTTTACCATACACAGTGAACTAATTTTTTTAGAAATATTAAAATTTATATCTCCTTATTTATCTTTTGAGTTTCTGGTATAGTTTGGATATGGACTTAAACTCATATTTAAGATTTAGTGATTTGAAATCATTTTGCATAGGTTAATGGTATTTGACAGTGTTCAGTTTCATTCTTGTTTACTAAATGACTGTTGTTTGGGAATGCATCTATGTTTAAAATATGTATATATGTGTTTATATATATATATATATATGTATGTATCTATACATATATGTGTGTGTACACACACACACACACACACACACACACACACATATATACATACATATACATATACATATATATATATATATATACATATACATATACATATACATATATATATATATATATATACATATATACATATACTTATACATATACATACACACACACACACACACACACACACACACACACACACACACACACACACACACACACACACACACACACACACACATTTTAATACCCATAATTTTGGGCAATGTGTGCAACCGTATATGGTAGTTAACACACCTTTTATGCATCTTTGGCTGAATTTTTTTTTCTATCTTAGTTGAAGTGTGCAGAATTTTGGGATAGATATTTTATTGGCACATTCACATGTTTAAGTTTTGATTGTTTCACAAATCAGTTTTACACTTTCTAGGATCAAATAGATAGAAGGTAAATGGTTAAGGAGGAATACTTGTGAAGCGAAGGTAGAAGGTAGAATGTGTGCATTGTTGATGTTATCCAAGCCAATCATAGAGAGCTACTTTTTGTCTGGGAAGGACTACATGTAAATGCAAAGAAAGACCACAAGAAGAGTATTAAATAGCACAAGATAGTGGAATGCCTAACATATGCTAGACCCAAGAAGCATGGTGCTTCCTAGAAAGGTAGTCAGTCCACTGTTTAAAAATAATTTAATGTAAATATGAAACTGAAATAAATTTTTCCTATTATAATGTAATGATTTAGGTTTCTCATACACATAATAAAACTAGAGTCTATGCTAGATATCAAATATAACACTAAATCTAATTAGAACTAGGGTTTTTTCAAATCATATAGGTCTGTTAGAGGTTTAGTAAGGGTGTGGGGCTAGTTGGTTGAGGTCTGGGTTTTTTTGAATGAATGGAATGCCTTCTCATATGAGAATAAAAAATAACACACAGACTGGTATCAATCGAGTGACCAATTATGGTATGGGGATGAACTCAACAATAATTAGTGAAATGATTTTGGTAGGGGTAGTAGGCAGTAAAATATTAAAAATGGTATTTTGGGCTCTCTATGATTGCATAGAGTGTGAGGATGTGTGGTTTGGGTTGTGTTGGTCGTCAAATAGGACTTTACGAAGAGCAACAGTCAGGGGACAAGAAGTCCCTCCTCTTTAATGGGAGAGGTTCCCTTATTCAGAAATGAACCTATTTACAAATATACAAAACATGATTTTCTGGTTAAACTTGGATATTACGAAAGTGTTTTCTATAAAGATCATCAATTACAAAAGGACTGAGGAATGAGAATATGAGAATGAACAGAAAGGAAACATGTAGAATTATAGATAACAGATTAATTCTTTATGTATGCGAAGTTACAGTGAATTGAAACAAGATCATTTGTATCGTATAAATAAGATGGAATTTAAAGACACAAAGTTCTGTAAATAACATCTGCAAGAACACAAAGTTTCTTAACATAACACAGATTCATTAATCAAGGACACAAAGTTCCTTCTTGGTTATACAAGATCACCATGCTTGCAAAGTTGGAGAGTATGCAAATCGGCAAGACTAATAAACTAGAGACAAATGATCTTCACAAAAATTAAATGAAAGCTTAGGGATAACAGAGATCAGATAGACAAAGAATGGAAAGCCCTTCTGTATTGATTTCTTTATGATCTATTTACACTTTCAGAAAATAAACCAAGTTCTTCCTCTCTACAAAATGGCATGGAGAGGCCATTATATAGCTTACAAATTAGTTACTCTTCGTAACCACTTCTTTTAACTAAGATTAGTTAAGGACTGCCAATCACAATACCTCAACTTTTTACAAATAAAACGGAAAAAGAATGGGAAGAAGAGAAAAGAATAAAGAGAAGAAGACAGGTGGTCAGTTACTGGGAGGGACCCACTGAACTTCAAAATCCGCTGCCTGAATCTCTTCAATGCCTCAGCTATGTCTCTGCCATGAGGGACCGACGTGTTGGCTGTAGACTGACCCCAAAATATGAGACACTTCTCCATTTCTTTATCAAACTCGACATGAGTATGATAATCTTTATTTACTTCTTCAATGGTAGATTGAAGAGAGCAGATCTCCTTCATTTTCTCTTTGGAGATGGAGCTTTCCTTGAATAGATTATCTTTGACAAAAGCTCTGAATTGAGCTTTGATTTCTTGCAAGGAAAGAGGCACACCAGAAGTTTCATCCTGAAGATGACAGTGTATATCTTTGAAAGCAGATACAACCAGTGTCTTGAAAGCCTCACCTTTCTGCCAGCTATTCTTCAGCTCTCCCAAAGCCTCCTCCAAGACTTTGATCTTCCACTCCACGCTGTAAACCCAGGACTTTGACAGATTATCCTTTACATCATCAAAAACCTTATTTGCCAATTAAATGTTCTCATCTGTCTGTCCCATGAGATGGAGGTCTACTATATAACTGCTCCAGAGTTTGAGCTCTTTATCCATGACCCTGATAGTGGAGGAGAGATTTTGTTGCAAATTGCTCACCTTTCCGTGGAGTTTGAAAGCTTCATCGATGAAATTCAATCCTGCAACAAGCAATATCTTCCACCATGGCCTCCATATCTCTGCCATAGATAGAATACTTGTGCATGTCTTTGATACTCTGTATTTCATCTTGGCTCAAAATTACAGGAGGTGGAAGAGTAGTCAATGGGGTAGGGTCCAAAACTTTGTCCTTAGACAAAAGAGATTTGATAAAACTTGTGAGAATCTGGGCTTGTTCCTCCAACTGTTCAATAGTTTTCTGCCCTTTCTCTACCCTCCCAATGACTCTTGTGACCCTTTCCTGGAGGTTGTGGATCTCACCTTCAGGAGTAGACTCTCCCATTGGAATTCTTGAGAGCTCTAAGTCAGATGCCTACAAGTCCTGCTCTGATTTGTCCACTGTAGGCTTAAAAATCTCCAGGAATTGCTGACCTTGAGCATCAGACACTATTCTGGAGGTGATTTTGGCTTTCTTGTCACGAGAAGGAGTAGTGCCCAACAAGGCTGTGACAGCATCAAAATTTGGCCCTGAGCTCCGAGAGGAAGATTTCCTCTTTCTACTGTCAACAAGAGGTTGAACCCATGCAAAAGAGGAAGAGGAAGCAGTAGGAGGGGCAAGAGGACCAAGAGACATAGAGCTCATGACACTCAAGGTTTACACAGGTGTGGTCTCAAGTTAAGATGTGAGTGGGGTGCTGGAGACAATTGCTGCAGAAGAATCAATAGCACTTGGAAGTTCAGTGCTCTGGACTTCCTTATCTTTATCTGTTGGATCTTCAGGAGCATTTGCAGGGGCTGGCACTTCACTCTCTTCACTTTCACTGAGAACAATGATGTTCTCTGGTCCCAAAGGAACTTCTACCTATTTACTTTGAAGGATCTTTTTCCACAGGCTCCTTCTTAACCTCTTTGAGTTTCTTCTGGTACACTTGAGTGGATGAAGAAGGAGTGGAAGCTGCAGGTCCTTGCGTTGATGAGGCAGGAGGGGTTTGCACAGGTGTGTCTGATATGGGAGTCGATGCTTCCCTCCTTGGTGTTGAAACATCCTTGGAAGAGGATTCTCCTGAGTGCCTTCTGAGCTCTCGAACTTTCCTGTCAAACCAGACCTTAGTCCTGACTAAGACTGGAGCAAGGATATCAGCCAGATCATCTTTTTCTTTCCTGTTCCAATCCAAGTCCTCCAAGGGAGTGTGCTTGACCACATTGTCATACTCATATGAGTATAAATCAAAATTGTCATCCTAGATTCCTTCAGGAACTTGGTACAAGCCAAGTTCTTGAATCAATTGCAGAGAGAACCTGCCATAGTGCCTCCTTCTAGCTTCAAAATCATCTGCACAGTCAGCCCAATAGTCCTCTGTATCTGCCTTATGAAGATAGATTATCTTGATGTTCTTCTCAATGAACTTCTTCAAGTCAAAGTAAGTTCTTGGCTTAAAGAAATGAACGGTGATAGGAACCAGGGCTCTTTCTATGTTCTGTGGGTCCATGGCTGTTTTACAAGTGTAATTTCCCAAAGAGATGGGAAAGTGCAAACCAGAAATCTTCTTATCTCTGTAGGTTCTGTGCAATTTGTCTAATTTCCTGCATACCTCTATCAAAGCCATCTTGTCACTGTAGAACATGGGTAGCCTCAAAGGAGTGCTCTCATAGCTAGCAAGCCTGATATAAGAGAATTTTCTTAATTGAATAAAATAGGCACCATAGTGCAATATCAGCTTCATGGCTTCATCTGAAAACCTTCTAGCAGTGTCACCCTCAAGCAGCCTGACCACGTACATGGTGAAAGCATCATTTACTCTTCTGAAATTGTGATTGCTGGTCTCTAGGGTGAACTGCGGGCAGTAGGTGTCATATACAGGATCATCCTTGTGGGCATCAATGTAAGAAAAACCAAACCATTGCCTTGATGCCGCCAGAGTATATATCAGGTACAAAGTCATGTAGAACTTCTTCGTTTGTTGTACGTTGGACAGCTGCTCCGCCAAGTTCATGCTGATGATCTCCACCCAGTTGATATTTTGAGTTCCCTTGCACACCATGGAGATGAGCGGGCACATCCAGAAATGGAACTCGTTAGTAGAAGGTAAGCCCATAACCTGAGCCAGTAGGATTATGAAATCTGACAACTCTTCATTGAAATCTACTCGGAAGAGAGTCTTAGAAAGACAAGACGCTCCCTTCTTAGGGTTTTTAAGCCATGACTTCGCCACTCGCGCCTTGTATTTGTCGCTATCTTGACTGAACATGACCTGTGCTTGATCTCGGGAAACAACTATGGCATTATCCATCTCTGGGATCCTCAAAGCAGTGCTAATGGTGGTAGCATCCAGCTTGGCGATGAGTTCTCCGTGTACATTGGTTAATTCACTCGAATCAGGGTCGAAGTGAGCTCCGCATGAAAGCACTATTTTAGCACACTATACCGAGATTGGAAAACCTCCAACAAAATCCAAACCGCTGTCATGAATCATCTGTGCCATTGGTATACGGTTTGCATCTACCATCCTTGCCCAAAAATTGCTGAAATCAAGATGACGAGCTTCACTGTCCCCAATATTGTGAACGGCAGATTCTAGTGGCGAGATTTGCTCCTGTCCTTGAAATTTGATCTTCATATTGACAGTAATTCGGAGGACAGAGATGTGAACTAGACTTTGGGAAGGAATTACAGAGGGAAAGGATACACGTCACAGGAAATTATATTATAAGGGTTCGAGCAAAGGATAACATGGAAGCAGTGTGAAAAATGCAAAGGGGGTATGCCCGTTATATAGCAGATTAGGAGAGATAAGGATAATGAATGCGCATTTAATACATACCTACCAATTTGAATAAGCATGATATTCGGGTAGAGCGGGAAAAATAAGCATGAGTGGCACTTGGTTCATTTGGGACATGTGAGACACGAATGCGCGAAACACGCAGCTCGGCCGGATCGGACGAAAAGGTGACAATGGGTCCGGAAGAGTTTGGGACATTTGGGACGTGAAAGAGCGAAGTACGCGGTTTGGGTGAATCGGCTGAAAATGGAACAACTTGCCCGATTGAACCTGGGACACTTGGGACAAGAAAGTGTGAAGTACGCGGTTCGGGTGTTTCGGCCAAAAATGGAACAACTTGCACAATTTGACTTGGGAGACTTGGGACAAAAAGTTTCGATGGGCCCGAAAAAGACAAACTTTGGGGAAATCGGCCGATCGGGGAACAGAGCGCACTTTTAAACTTGGGACACGTGGAACAAAAATGTCCGACAGGCCCGAAAAACACACAAAATGACCCAAAAAACGTAGATTTTCTCAATTTCACGACTTCCAACATTTTCAGTACAAAAGAGAAGACACTTAAACTCAAAATTTTGAAAAGTCACTTTCTTAAGAGTAGGGAATTTTGAGTGGACAACAGCTAGCTCCTTCTGGGGATGACTTGGCATAAATTCAAGGAATGGGACAAGGTAAGAACTTAGAAAAACTCGGGAAGCAGACCAGTACCTTATCCATTGGGCCACAGAGTCAAAAAGCAAACCAATATAGAGGACAACACACCAAAACAAAAAGGAAAGAAAAACAAAAATGTTGTACATAATATACAAAGGACTCCTAATCACCTATGACTTGAACAACTTAAGGTACTGCCCACTATAAGGAAGTGGGAGAGGAGAACCATCCATGTAATCAAGATAAAAGGAATTCTTACCAGCAAAGTGTCTGATCTTGAAAGGTCCAAGCCAAAGGGAATCAAACTTGCCATGGCTGCCACGAGGTTCATGCCTTTTATCCCATAACAACACAGTGTCTCCAACTTGGAAATCTCTGAACCTAGCTTTCTTGTCAAACAGGACCTTTACCTTCTGCTGGTGAACAGATATCCTATCAGCAACCTCCAATCTGTCCTCATTCAGTTTGTGAAGGTACATAATTCTCTTATCTAAAGCATCACTGAAACTAGTATCTTCAATGGCCTTCATTAGATGCAAGGCTGGCAGTTCCACTGTTACTGGCAGTTGAGCTTCTACTCCATATACCACTTGAAAAGGGGACATTCCAATAGCTCTCTTTGGCGTAATCCTATCTGCCCAAAGAGCATCATAGAGCTTCTTGTGCCATTTTCGTTAAGACTCATTGACTAATTTCCTTATAATAGTCACCAAATTTTTATTAGTGGATTCTGCTTGCCCATTTCCTTGAGGATAGTAATCTGAGGAGTGAGCCAAAGAAATGCCATACCCATAGCAAAAATCCATTATCTCAGTTGAAGAGAAATTTGAAGCATTATCTGTTACAATCTTGTTAGGTACACCATACCTTACCAAGATGTTCTCTTTGATGAAGCTGCATACCACTTCAGAAGTAGTACTCTTAACTGGAATAGCTTCCACCCATTTGGTGAAATAGTCCGTGGCAGTTAGTACATGAGTATGACCAGCACTAGAAGCAGGATTAAGTGTTCCAATGAAGTCCAAACCCCACTGTTGAAAAGGTTCTTCAATTACAACTGGCTTAAGAGGCAAAGAGGCCAATTTGGGTCTTCCCACGAAAGTCTGACAAGCCTCACATTTATCAACCCACTTGGATGCATCTCTGAACAAGGAAGGCCAGTAATATCCTCCACGAAGAATCTTGTGAGCAGTGACCATTGATGAATAGTGCCCTCCACATGCCTGATCATGAAAAGCTGAGAGCAACTTTCTCTGATTGTTCCTTGTCCACACATTTCAAAAATCTCCCATCTAACCCACGTTTGAACAAGGCGTTTTCCCACAACACATATTGCACTGACCTCAATTTAACAGTCCTCTTTTCTTTGGTAGTTAAATGAGAGGGGCATTCCCCATAGGTGAGAAAATGGGTGATGTCAGCATACCATTCATCAACTGAGCTAAGGAACAGAACGGTAAGAAGGCCAACTTTGTTCTCCAGTAATTCATGCTTAGCTCCTTCAGCAATGAGCTCACAAAGACCTTTTCCATGAACCAGCTTGGTCGGTTTGATATCAATGTCATATTCTTGGACCTTAGCAACCCAGTTCCCTCTCTTGGATCCAAATTCTTGTTGTGTGAGAATTGACTTAACCGTTGTATCTGGAACCAACACCATGGAATGAGAGTTGAGGATGTAAAAGTGAAACTGCTTAACAGCTTTGACCACTGCAAAAGCATGTTTCTCCATCATGGTGTATTTTAACTCATGATCTTTCAGAATATAGCTCATGAACGCAATTGGGAGTTCATGCTCGTTAGAGTCTTCTTGAGTCAAAACAGCAGCTAAGGTATTATCTGTGGCATAGCAATAGATAATAAAATCTTTGTTGAAATCAGGACAGGCTAAAACAGGAGTTTTAGCGATAGCTCTCTTGATACCTTCAAAGGATTCCTTTCCTTCAGAAGACCAACCAAACATTTGTTTCCCTTTCATCATCTGAGAAATATTCAAAGTTAACTCTACAAAATCAGGGATGAACCTTCTTAAAAATGTGATCTTACCAAAGAAAGAGTGCAAGCCCTTTTTACTGGTTGGGAGAGGAATTTGCTGGATAGCTTGTACTCATTCAGGATCAATCTTAATACCATCTTTGGAGACGATGTGCCCTAATAATTTTCCCTCAGTGACACAAAAGACAGATTTTTTAGGATTCAAAGAAATCCCATGCTCTCTACATCTTAGTAGAACTGTCTCCAGGTGGTCAAAATGATCCGCCCTTGTTTTAGAAAACATGGTCAGGTCATCAAGGTATATGACAATACACTTCCCTTTCAAACTTCCAAAAGCCAGATCCATAGCTCTCTGAAAAGTGGCACCAGCATTAATAAGCCCAAAAGGCATTCTCTTGTAAGCAAAGGTACCCCAAGGAGTAGTGAAAGTTGTTTTTGTGTTGATCTGTAGTATCAACCTCTACCTGATTATATCCCAAGAATCCATCAAGCATAGATAACATTTCAGATCATGTTACTGCTTGCAATACCTGATCCATCATGGGCAAAATGATAATTATCTTTCAAGGAAGCCTGATTTAGGTTCCTGAAATCAACACAGATGCGGATCTCACCATTTTTCTTCCTAACAGGCACAATATTTGCAATCCATGTTGAATGGTGAATGGGAAAAATGATTTTGGCCTTCAACAACTTCTGAATTTCCTGAAAGATGGTGTCAGCTATTTTGGGGTTGTATTGCCTCTGTTTCTGCTTAAAAGGCTTAATTCCAGGCTTGAGTGGAATAAAATGCTGCATATCTTTTGGTTTGAAAGCTTTTAAATCTTCATAAGAGTAGGCAAGAACATCCTTATACCTCTTTAAAAGATCAATTTCTTTCTTCCTCTCATCTGCTGTGCAACATTTTCCAATGTTCACAAGCTTAGGATCAGTAGAACTCCCAATATCAATCTTGTCATACTCAGCTGATTGTTGAGGTCCAGTGGAAGCTCTAGACTTCACATACCTGTCATGTTTATCAAATAGTTCCTCCAAACTCACCAATCCTTTAGGAATCTTGTTTCCTTTGAGATTGATGCATCCATCCTGATCTGTTTCTTCTCCTCGAGTGACTGCTTTGTCAAAGGGCACACTTTCACAAGGTAGGTTGTCACTTCCTTCAAAATACAGCTGTTCGAAATTACCCTTGAGTTCAAGGAAAGAAATCAAGTGTTGATCGTTATTGAAAACTTGCCAGTTATTGGTATTATCAGGTACAGTAGGCCTAATGGACCATCTCAATGGTGAACTTATCCTGAGAGAAGTCAGGATGAGGAATCAGTAGTGACCCTGAGACTACTAGTGAATCAGCCCTTCTTGTTCTTCTCCCTAAGTATTGCCTCAATGGAGAAAGCATCAAGAAATTCAATGGAATCCCAAACCTGATTCCGGTAATGTTTCAACCTTCCATTTTTTACCTGGAAACCATTTCTCTTTCTCTAAGGCTTCTCACTTGCTTTACAATCAATTCTGCATCACCACGAGCCAGAAGATTCTTTACACCTTGTTCTTTGGCCACTTGCAGTCCAAGAATGAGAGCCTCATACTCTGATGTATTATTAGTATTTTCGAACTGCAATTTGAATGAAAAAGGATGTAGGCTTCCTTCAGGTGACACCAGTAGGACACCAGCACCAGAACCAGCTGAGGAACAACTTCCATCAAACTCTAAAATCCAAACACCATTAGGATCTTTAGGTAACACTTTGGGGGAGTTGGATTTCATCAGGGGACATAATCATGTAGTTGTCCATGACCCATATCCTCATAGAGTATTTGTGCTTTAGGATCATCCAAGTTTTTTGCACAATATACTCAGATTGCTTCTCAGGCATCAACTTCTTCAATTTGTCCATTAACAGGTACGAGTGCATGTGACCAATCCATTTGAATTTCTCCACCCACATCCTTACAGAAGTTCCTACTTAGCAACATCCCGTATGAAGGAGGAATATCTGCTACTAAGATGGTAGCCAAAACTCTCTTTTCAGGAAAAGCAGCAAAAGCCACTTGTGCATCTTTAATTCTTCCAACCAGGGGCACTTCCTTACTCTCCATGGAGTAACAAGATCCATAAGTGCATGTGAGGGTCAAGCCTAAAGCATGAGCTACTTTAGCAGGCATCACATTATCTGAGGCTCCTGAGTCAATGACACAATTACTGAGCCTATGACCAGCTATAAGAAGTGTTACATAAAATGGTTTAATTTTGTCATTAGGTGAGGTGACAGCAGCTACCAGACTAGGCTGTGGTGCAGAAGAAGGAGTAGGTAAAAGGCCTTTAGAGGTGGTTTTAGAATGGGAATTAACAAATTGAATCATTTTGGCAAAAGCTTTGGGATGGGTTTGATAATACTCAGCCTCTGAGATTTGAACCTTAGTCTTTTTCAGATGATCAATAATATCAAAAGACCCAGAAGTGGAATGGGCCATCATCATTTGAAATCCTAGGCTTATCAACTTTAGGAGAAAAAGAAGTAACTTTACTAGTAGGATTGACAGGACTCACCTTTAGTGTAGATGAAGTGGGGATAGGAGATCCTCTTTTTGCAATTACAGGGATAGTTACCGGCTACTCCTTAGATTTCTTGGGGGGCTGTGTCACTTTTGTCCCTCTGATTTGTTTGTTCTCGAGTCATGACAGAAAATGATTCACTATTCATGTCTGCTACTACTTCATCATAATCATCTCCATCATCAATGCCCTCAGTGGTGAAGAAATTAACTCGAGATCCCTCAAGTTCATCTGCTTCATCATCAAATTCCTCCACAAACTCCTCGCAAGCTTCATTATCCTCATCATCATCTGGCTCTTCAACTTCACAGGTTGCATTGACAGGAACTTTAACAGGAGGTCCTTCAAGTGCTAATCTTGTTTGAGAAGCAGGCAAAATGATTTCTGGGCTGGAAATTCCTCCTTGGAACATCTGCATAAGGAGCATGCTGAGCCAATTGTTTCTTTATAGCAATGAGATCATTCACAAGTTTTTGAACTAATGGATCAGTATTAGGTCCAGGGGTGGAAGAGGAGGAAGCAACAGACTTAGATTTAGAAGGGTCTCTCCTCAACTTCCCTGACATGATTAAATCATCATCGACACTAACAACAAGAGTTTGATCCTCAACCAATGTTGCGAGATTAGCCCTTCTCAGCGCATAGCTAACTTCAGGCGATTGGGAATTTAGGAAGAAACATTTTTGGATTTGATCAACAGGTCGAGTATTTATAGGAATTTTATTGATCAATCTGTTGAATTGGGCCACAAATTCTCTCATGGGTTCTGGTGAATCTTTCTTTATCTGAGAGATTTGAGCTAGCAAGGCATGCACATCTTCTGCTGGTTTGAAACGGTTTTCAAACCTAGTTCTCATGGTGTCCCAGCTAGTGATAGTACCAACTGGAAGGTGATAGAACCAATCAGCAGCATTATCTTGTAAAGTCTCAACGAACAGTCTCACGGAGACGTCTTCGTGTTCAACTCCCAGAACTCCACATGCAACTATGAAGGCTGCGATGTGTTCATCAGGATGCACTTTGCCATCACCTTTGAATTTAGGAAAGTTCTTCCGGTTACCTCTGGGTAACTCATGTAAAGGCTGAGGAAGAGCAAGGGGCCCGACACGATGACCCCAGGGCAATGGTACCACCATTCTTGGAAAAACGGCTTGGAGAGGAACTGCAACACCAACAAGAATCAAAGCTCGAAGATTAGGACTAGCTGGCTCTGAAGGAATACCACCCGTAGGAATTCTATCTTGAACATGTGGAGTGCTTGTCAAACGAGTCCTTCTATTTCTCATTGAAGGGAAAGGAAAACCCTGCTGCTCCAAAAGCTGAAACTGAGAATCTTCAATACCAAGGGCCCTTCTCCCTCGAGTAAAATGTGGAGTCGCCAGATCAAAAGATGATCAAAAATTACAGAACTGGAATATGATTTTCCCCAGCAGAGTCACCAAAAACTGTTGGTCATCAAATAGGACTTTACGAAGAGCAACAGTCAGGGGACAAGAAGTCCCTCCTCTTTAATGGGAGAGGTTCCCTTATTCAGAAATGAACCTATTTACAAATATACAAAACATGATTTTCTGGTTAAACTTGGATATTACGAAAGTGTTTTCTATAAAGATCATCAATTACAAAAGGACTGAGGAATGAGAATATGAGAATGAGCAGAAAGGCAACATGCAGAATTATAGATAACAGAGTAATTCTTTATGTATGCGAAGTTACAGTGAATTGAAACAAGATCATTTGTATCGTATAAATAAGATGGAATTTAAAGACACAAAGTTCTGTAAATAACATCTGCCAGAACACAAAGTTTCTTAACATAACACAGATTCATTAATCAAGGACACAAAGTTCCTTCTTGGTTATACAAGATCACCATGCTTGCAAAGTTGGAGAGTATGCAATCGGCAAGACTAACAAACTAGAGACAAATGATCTTCACAAAAATTAAATGAAAGCTTAGGGATAACAGAGATCAGATAGACAAAGAATGGAAAGCCCTTCTGTATTGATTTCTTTATGATCTATTTACACTTTCAGAAAATAAACCAAGTTCTTCCTCTTTCAAAATGGCGTGGAGAGGCCATTATATAGCTTACAAATCAGTTACTCTTTGTAACTACTTCTTTTAACTAAGATTAGTTAAGGACTGCCAATCGCAATACCTCAACTTTTTACAAAGAAAATAGAAAAAGAATGGGAAGAAGAGAAAAGAATAAGGAGAAGAAGACAGGTGGTTAGTTACTGGGAGGGACCCACTGACTTCAAAATCCGCTGCCTGAATCTCTTCAACGCCTCAGCTATGTCTCTGCCACGAGGGACTGACGTGTTGGCTGTAGACTGACCCCAAAATCCGAGACACTTCTCCATTTCTTTATCAAACTCGACATGAGTATGATAATCTTTATTTGCTTCTTCAATGGCAGATTGAAGAGAGCAGATCTCCTTCATTTTCTCTTTGGAGATGGAGCTTTCCTTGAATAAATTATCTTTGACAAAAGCTCTGAATTGAGCTTTGATTTCTTGCAAGGAAAGGGGCACACCAGAAGTTTCATCTTGAAGATGACAGTGTATATCTTTGAAAGCAGATACAACCAGTGTCTTGAAAGCCTCACCTTTCTGCCAGCTATTCTTCAGCTCTCCCAAAGCCTCCTCCAAGACTTTGATCTTCCACTCCACGCTGTAAACCCAGGACTTTGACAGATTATCCTTTGCATCATCAAAAACCTTATTCGCCAATAAAATGTTCTCATCTGTCTGTCCCATGAGACGGAGGTCTACTATGCAACTGCTCCAGAGTTTGAGCTCTTTATCCATGACCCCGATAGTGGAGGAGAGCTTCTGTTGCAAATTGTTCACCTTTCCGTGGAGTTTGAAAGCTTCATCGATGAAGTTCAATCCTGCAACAAGCATATCTTCCACCATGGCCTCCATAGCTCTGCCATAGACAGAATACTTGTGCATGTCTTTGATACTCTGTACTTCATCTTGGCTCAAAATTACAGGTGGTGGAAGAGTAGTCAATGGGGTAGGGTCCAAAACTTTGTCCTTAGACAAAAGAGATTTGATGAAACTTGTGAGAATCTGGGCTTGTTCCTCCAACTGTTCAATAGTTTGCTGCCCTTTCTCTACCCTCCCAATGACTCTTGTGATTGTTTCCTGGAGGTTGTGGATCTCACCTTCAGGAGTAGACTCTCCCATTGGAATTCTTGAGAGTTCTAAGTCAGATGCCTGCAAGTCCTGCTCTGATTTGTCCACTGTAGGCTTAGCAATCTCCAGGAATTGCTGACCTTGAGCATCAGACACTATTCTGGAGGTGATTTTGGCTTTCTTGGCACGAGAAGGAGTAGTGCCCAACAAGGCTGCGACAGCATCAAAATTTGGCCCTGAGCTCCGAGAGGAAGATTTCCTCTTTCTACTGTCAACAAGAGGTTGAACCCATGCAAAAGAGGAAGAGGAAGCAACAGGAGGGGCAAGAGGACCAAGAGACATAGAGCTCATGACGCTCAAGGTTTACACAGCTGTGGTCTCAAGTTGAGATGTGAGTGGGGCGCTGGAGACAATTGCTGCAGAAGAATCAATAGCACTTGGAAGTTCAGTGCTCTGGACTTCCTTATCTTTATCTGTTGGATCTTCAGGAGCATTTGCAGGGGCTGGCACTTCACTCTCTTCACTTTCACTGAGAACAATGATGTTCTCTGGTCCCAAAGGCACTTCTACCTGTTTACTTTGAGGATCTTTTTCCACAGGCTCCTTCTTAACCTCTTTGAGTTTCTTCTGGTACACTTGAGTGGATGAAGAAGGAGTGGAAGCTACAGGTCCTTGCGTTGATGAGGCAGGAGGGGTTTGCATAGGTGTGTCTGATATGGGAGTCGATGCTTCCCTCCTTGGTGTTGAAACATCCTTGGAAGAGGATTCTCCTGAGTGCCTTCTGAGCTCTCGAACTTTCCTATCAAACCAGACCTTAGTCCTGACTAAGACTGGAGCAAGGATCTCAGCCAGATCATCTTTTTCTTTCCTGTTCCAATCCAAGTCCTCCAAAGGAGTGTGCTTAATCACATTGTCATACTCGTATGAGTATAGATCAGAATTGTCATCCTGGAGTCCTTCAGGAACTTGGTACAAGCCAAGTTCTTGAATCAATTGCAGAGAGAACCTGCCATAGTGCCTCCTTCTAGCTTCAAAATCATCCGCACAGTCAGCCCAATAGTCCTCTGTATCTGCCCTATGATGATAGATTATCTTGATGTTCTGCTCAATGAACTTCTTCAAGTCGAAGCAAGTTCTTGGCTTAAAGAAATGAATGGTGATAGGAACCAGGGCTCTTTCTATGTTCTGTGCGTCCAGGGCTGTTTTACAAGTGTAATTTCCCAAAGAGATGGGAAAGTGCAAACCAGAAATCTTCTTGTCTCTGCAGGTTCTGTGCAATTTGTCTAATTGCCTGCATACCTCTATCAAAGCCATCTTGTCACTGCAGAACATGGGTAGCCTCAAAGGAGTGCTCTCATAGCCAGCAAGCCTGATATAAGAGAATTTTCTAAATTGAATAAAATAGGCACCGTAGTGCGATATCAGCTTCATGGCTTCATCTGAAAACCTTCTAGCAGTGTCACCCTCAAGCAGCCTGACCACGTACATGGTGAAAGCATCATTTACCCTTCTGAAATTGTGATTGCTGGTCTCTAGGGTGAACTGCGGGCAGTAGGCGTATACAGGATCATCCTTGTGGGCATCAATGTAAGAAAAACCAAACCATTGCCTTGATGCCGCCAGAGTATACATCAGGTACGAAGTCATGTAGAACTTCTTCATTTGCTGTACATTGGATAGCTGCTCCGCCAAGTTCATGCTGATGATCTCCACCCAGTTGATATTTTGAGTTCCCTCGCACACCATGGAGATGAGCGGGCACATCCAGAAATGGAACTCGTTAGTAGAAGGTAAGCCCATAACCCGAGCCAGTAGGATTATGAAATCTGACAACTCTTCATTGAAATCTACTCGGAAGAGAGTCTTAGAAAGATGAGACGCTCCCTTCTTAGGGTTTTTAAGCCATGACTTCACCACCCACGCCTTGTATTTGTCGCTATCTTGACTGAACAGGGCCTGTGCTTGATCCCGGGAAACAACTATGGCATTATCCATCTCTGGGATCCTCAAAGCAGTGCTAATGGCTGGTAGCATCCAGCTTGGCAATGAGTTCCCCGTGTACATTGGTTAATTCACTCGAATCAGGGTCGAAGTGAGCTCCGCATGAAAGCACTGTTTCAGCACACTGTACCGAGATTGGGAAACCTCCAGCAAAAGCCAAACCGCTGTCATGAATCATCTGCGCCATTGGTGTAGGGTTTGCATCTGCCATCCTTGCCCAAAAATCACCAAAATCAAGATGACAAGCTTCACTGTCCCCAATATTGTGAACGGCAGATTCTAGTGGCGAGATTTGCTCCTGTCCCTGAAATTTGATCTTCATATTGACAGTAATTCGGAGGACAGAGACGCGAGCTAGACTTCGGGAAGGAATTACAGAGGGAAAGGATACACGCGCAGGAAATTATATTGTAAGGGTTCGAGCAAAGGATAGCATGGAAGCAGTGTGAAAAATGCAAAGGGGGTATGCCCGTTATATAGCCGATTAGGAGAGAGAAAGACAATGAATGCGCATTTAATACATACCTACCAATTTGAATAAGCATGATATTCGGGTAGAGCGGGAAAAATAAGCATGAATGGCACTTGGTTCATTTGGGACATGTGAGACGCGAATGCGCAAAACACGCGGCTCGGCCGATTCGGGCGAAGCGGGGAAAAGAACAAATGCCTTTTGGGACATGCGGGACGAAAGGACACGAAACACGTGACTTGGCCAGATCGGACGAAAAGGTGACAATGGGTCCAGGGTTTGGGACATTTGGGACGTGAAAGCGTGAAGTAGCGTTCGGGCGAATTGGCTGAAAATGGAACAACTTTCCCGATTGAACGTTGGTGCGAAGTACGGGGTTCGGGTGTTTCGGCCGAAAATGGAACAACTTGCACAATTTGACTTGGGACATTTGGGACAAAAAGTTCCGACGGGCCCGAAAAAGACAAACTTCGGGGAAATCGGCCAATCGGGGAACAGAGTGCACTTTTGAACTTGGGACACGCGGAACAAAAATGTCTGACAGGCCCGAAAAACACACAAAATGACCCAAAAAACGCAGATTTTCTCAATTTCACGACTTCTAACATTTTCAGTACAACAGAGAAGACACTTAAACTCAAAATTTTGAAAATTCACTTTCTTAAGAGCAGGGAATTTTGAGTGGACAACAGGTTGTAATATGGCTAAGAAGACGCAAGAATACTAAAGAGGTTGATGTAGCCTATAATTCAACAATATAACCCTAGGCATGCTGACAGATCACTCAACCTATATTGAATGCTCACCCAAGGCACACAAAGGTACTAGGCCCCTCTTTAGGGTTATTGTTGCAGGATGTTAGCATGATGAAGACTTTAATCATTTAAATCTATAACTAATATATCTTTCATATAGTGTATATTTAGACCTTGATCTAGAACATAACAGATTTAACAGATAACCATAATGGAATCAAGCATACAATACTGAATTATAACCATGAGAACACCTTGTTTCAGTCCATAATATCTATTGTATTAATTTCACTAATTAGATAAAATCTTCATTACAATAACAGTAGTATACGTTCATACGTGTAACAGATCTAACAACATAATCTCACTATACCCTAGTTCTCACAATTATATTTATCCTCTCTCTCTAGATATTTACTACACAGTTCACTACATATCTATAGGGTGGGGACTATCCCTTCATCACTTATCCAATCCCATAATAGGTCATATGCTATTATTAGCCATGCCCTATTACAAAAATAGGCTTACATGCAAGAGTGTTAACAATAGATCTCTCTTTGTCAACTACCAGTTCACAATTCTATCTTTAGTCTACACCCATCAAAGTTCTATGTAGTTGATCATCCAAAAATAGCCAATGTGTGATGTGAAAGTCTCCAATCAGTTTGAGTTCTTTACTCACTATCTCTAAAAATAGATTCTCATCATAAATATGGCTAAGTCCCGAATGTGTCTCTGTTCAGCACACGATCCTCTCTAATGCATCCATACCTCTTAGTGCACCCTATTCTCCCACCCAAACCTTTTGTATTTTCTTCACTAAGTGCCAGAGTTTGACTGATCAACATTACCCCACACTAGTTTCATTGCTTCCCTGGCAATGGTTGTCTCCAAAGCAAACTAAAGAATATGAATAAAGTAATATAAATAATTTTGATGAATGAAAGAATTTCTTTAACCTGTGGTGTCTTCCTCTACAACCTGAATAATCAATTTTGTATATTCCTATTTTATCTCTACCTCTAAGATTTGCCAATCATTGAACATAACCTCTGATTTCTTTATAATATCTACTGCAATTAACTCCAATTCATCCCTTACAATATCTCCTTTTTCATTCTATAATACCAACACAATGCGGGACATGCCAGTCATTCTTCCTTCCAACAAGTCCACCTTTTGAGCAATGAGTTTACCAAGCTCATCCAACCTTTCCCTGTGAGGTTCTTGAGAAGCTTTAAGGGCCTTGTGCTTCTGCTTAATAAGTGGTAACCATTTTTCATGGACCAATGTCTCATCCTTCATGGCCTTCAGGACCTCATTGTCTTCTAAAATGGTCCTGGTCCTTATAATAACCTCTGGCATTATACTAATATTCAACACTCGACCTGCCTTCTTGAGTTCCTCTTGTAATATTTTAAGCTATGTTTCATATGATGTAATCTTCCACATCACTAAATCCTTTTTGTGCTCTACTTACTTTGTTGGATCCTTTGGCTTAGGCATGTGTATAGGTTCATATTCAAGCACTAAGTCCACCAATGTACTAACATAATGTATTGCCAAAGGAAACATCTTGGGTACCTTTGGTTCTAGGTGTGGCCTAGCCTTCATGACATTGTCACTAATATCCTCTGCCATGTTGATAAACACAACATTCTTCTTATGTGCTAAATCATTTTCCTATTTTAGGTGCATTATCTCCTCATCCTTAGTCTTGATCTCCTCTATTAGCACCCTAATTGTTGAAGCTTTTTCCATATTCCAATGTGTGACCTCTGTTGACACTTTCACCAAAGAATTTCTCACCTATTCATCTGACATAACATTAGGATTTACTATTATGTGTCTAGCCTAAGGTGTCTTTTTCAACCTCCTTGACATGCATGAATCCTCACATACATCAAAGTCTGGTTCATCCTTGCGCGTGTGCATCGACCAAGAAAATTTTGTCCTTGTGCAAACTTTCACCATATGTTCATCCATTAACTCTCAATTGTATAACTCCTTTTGTGACATTGTTATCTGGAAACAGGCACGGAGAATTTTACTTGTGTCCTCAACATAGCCCATGGCTTGTGGAATATACTCCCCACTTTTTTTTCTTGATCTAGGCTGCTTAGGAACTTGGGCTTCAATATTGGGAGCTTGTGCTGCTATGTCCTGAGCAGTCTCTGTTGTTGTCTCTTCTGCCCCTTTTTCTTCCTCTTCCCCATCCTTCATTTCCTCATATTTTTTTTCCTCTACATTCTCTGGAGGTGTATGATAATTACACAAACTTTCCTCTGAATCTTTTTCTTCCTCATTCAATTCTAATTTCATTCTCCCTTTCTTAGTTATCTCCTTCTATAGAGAGAGTCGAGGTGATATGCGCACTATTTTTGGAATAACACCTTGGGTCCTTATTCTCCTGAATACTATCTTGAATCCGTGCTCTCCTTGAGACTGCATCCAAGTCCTTATCATCTCCCTCTTGTGGCTGAGTTGGAGTAGTTATGCGCTCATCTTCATCCTTATTTGGAGGATGTTTTCTACCTCTGTATTCCAAACCCCCACTACACTCATGTTCCTCTTCATCATTGACTTGAATTGTTTATGTGGGCTTAGGTGCTGGAACATTTTCCATTATATGCTTACCTTTTGGTGGCCTTGAGAGTGTGAACTCATTCTCCACATACTTAGCATTCTGCAGATTGGGTTTGAGTTGCAGGTACACAACCGTTGCTCATATGTCCCCAACTTCCAAGATCACATAGCTCATATAATCCCCAACTTTCAATGTATGCATTGTGATCACATTGAGCCACATATACAACAGTTCATACTTTCCAAAATATGGTAACTCATATAGCTGGTAGACTCCATTCTACTTCAACAACTTCTCACTAGCATCATCGTATACTGGCATATCCTTTTTCATGTGCTTGTTTATTTTTGTGCTCAGCAATGCATCAAGATCCTTCTTATTATCTGATGTTCGATGGTTGTAGTCATTGATTTTACATTGGCAGATATGGGAATCCCATTCTTGTCCCAAAATCATGCCCTCCGGATACTGTATTTCTAGAAAAATACTCTTGGGAGCAATCTCTTCTTCCACTTCAACCTTCTTCTTCCCTTGATCTTCTGCTATGAGTACTTTCTTTAGTGCCATTTGAAAATCCCATCTTTTCTTCCCTCTGTAGTTGAGAAAATCAAAACCATAGCTTAAATATTTGTGCCCTAGTGGAAATCACATGCCCTAGCTCATTTTTCATGTATCTACTTCACTCAGACCCTTCTTCTATGGGAACAAAAGCTTCTCCTATGCACAACTCTTCTCCCCATGCCAAGTTTCATAATCTATGCACCTCAACACGATTGATCAGTTTGTTAACACTTAACCCTTTTCAAATTATTTCAATTGAAATGGTAAAAATGAACTCACATCCCATACTTATATATAATTTCAAAAATTCAGTGCATTTTTTTCTCCTCCACCTACCAACAATCCTCTCATTAATCGACCATTTTAATTATTTCTGTGTGGTACATCTTCACATCCAAGTTATAACCTTTTAGTGTTCCCTTTTCATACCTTTTGGTTATGGACTTCTCTTCAGTGCCCTTCCATGTGCCTGAGTACCTCATCACTTCTGCCTTCCACTGGTAATCTTCCCAACCCCTGCTTACCTTGCGTTATACTTGTTTCTTCATTCCTCTCTATCTATGGACCTTGTCTCTAAAAGATTTTTTTTTTTCAATTTTCCAACCTTGAATAGCCCTCATATATAGTTCATTTCATGTGTACTTATTTTCAATAGTCCTCTACCTGAATATCAACAACCTATCCCAAACTAAGGGTATGTGTAGTCATCTGCACATAAAAATTCTTCAAACAGTAATTAGCTTCTGGCGTGTAAACATGCTTATTACACAAACACACAAACTAAATTGAAAAATCATACAAACAAAGAAATAAACAGATTAATAAAATGCAAAATCTAAAACCTAATCTAAATGGAAACACTTCCTTATTAGAAACACCAAGAAGAATTATTTATAGTATGGCTTCATCCAACTCCCATTGAACTAACTGGGTAGCCGTATTCCATCAAGGCCCTCTAACTGACAAGTGCCTAATTTGAGTATTTGAGTGATAACATACGGCCCCAACCAATGTACTTTGAGTTTACTTGGATGGCACAAAAACTTAGAATAATAAAGGAGTACCATGTATCCTATCTCAAGCATTTTAGCCCAGATGTGCCTGTCATGCCATGCTTTTTTCCTGGCCTTCTCCTATTTTTGACTTCATCATGCTATGGCTTGTTGTTCATCCAATTTGATTAATTTTTCACTACATTCTTCTAATTCTTTCTCATCAGCAAGACCTCTAGTGCGCACAATACAAAAAGAGGGTAACATAAATTCCATAGGAATAACTTCTTCTGCACCAAGCACTAACTGAAATGGTGTGGATTTGTTCAACCTTTTATATGTTGTCTGATATGCCCAAATTATTAGAGATAATTTATCATCCCAATCCTTTCTTCCAAAATCATATATTTTTGTCAATGTATGGCTCAAAATTTTGTTAAAAGACTCAACAGTCTCATTTTCCTGAGGATAATAGGGTGTACTCTTATGGTTTGCAATCATGAATTCATCTAATAGAATTTTGATTGTCTCATTAAGAAAATGTGTTCCTTGTCACTGGTCAAACTTAAAGGACATCCATACCTTGTAATAATATTTTCCCAAAGAAACCTAACTATTGTGGCTGTTGTACATTCCTTTGTAGGTGTTACTTCTACCCATATTGTTAGATAACCTATGTAAGTTATGATGTAACGTGATCCAATTCTCTGCACAACTGGTGAAATAGGACCCAAAAAATCTATAGCCCATTTCTCAAATGATTCCACAATAGTAATGGGTCTTACAGGCATTTCGTCTCATTGACCTGGTTTTTTAGGATGTTGAAAATGATCAAAAGCCTTACAAAATTCCTTATAATCTTTATATAGGGTCTCCCACGATAATCCAACTAGTAAAATCTTGTGCATGGTGGAATCATTGGCATAGTGACCACCTATAATACCACTATGAGCTTCTTTCATAAGACCATTACACTCATGTTCCAATACACAACGGTGCAATACTTCATCTCGGCCTAATTTTTACATGTCACCACTGATTAACACATAGGGGCTATGAATATAGAAAGCTATTTCTTCTACAATGATTTCATTCCTTCTAGTGCCATCCTTGTTTATAGAGAGACAATAATGTATTCTAGTTCTAATGTCACCCATTTTAACCTATATAAATTTACATCTAGCATGGTATCTTCAATTTCCTATGCTTCTTCTCCTGACTGTATTCTAGATAGATGGCCTGGTCCTAGAATTATTTTTACCTAGTTTTAACATAACTATGGAATAAAATTCTTGAAATAAGAGCATCCATCAACATGCGTGCCCTTGTAGAATAGGTTTGTTTCATAAATACTTCAATACCATGTGATCTGTATAAAAAACTAATGGTTTAGATAGTAGGTACTGTCAGAATTTATGTAGTGCATAGATCACTGACAAAGCCTCACACTTTGTAGTTGTGTAATTATAGTCTACAGGAGTCAGCTTTATACTAGGAAAATAAATATGATGATCTACAATAACTTCTCTAGGTTGAGATAACACCACACTAATGTCTGTGCTAGAGGCATTAACATGTACATGAAAGGGTTAGTCCCATGAAGGAAAATGCAGAATAGGTGTGGTAGTAAGTTTTCCCTTTAATGTCTCAAATGCATGTTGTTACAGTTATCCCTAGTAGAACATACCTTTCCCTTTCAATAAATCTTCCAATGGTGAAAAAATTTGGCATATCTTTTGATAAACTTCCTGTAATATCTTGTATGACCCAAAAATCCACACACCACACTCTGAATGGTAGGCTCCTTTAGGCCTATAATGACTGTAACCTTGGTTGGATCAACCAACAAACCCTCCTTACAGAATATGTGCCCTAACAGTATCCCAAATGGTGTAGCAAATATACACTTCTTGATGTTTAATGAGATACTCAACTATCTAAATATTTCAAACATTAAACACAGATTGTCACAATGATCCTTAACTAATCCATACACCATCTAATAATCTAAATATACCTGTAAGAAGTTGTGAATAAATTCCTTGAATTCTTGAACAACTCTACATGAAAATATAGTAGGCACATTTTTCAAAACAAAAGGCATTACAATATAGGTGAAGCTACCCTATTCCGTAGTAAACATAGTCTTTTCCTAATCCTTCTGGGCATTCTGAACCTGATGATACCCAAAGAACCCATTTGTAAATGAATATATTTTGTGCCCTGCAATGCCCTCTAGTATTTCCTTAGTGAATGGCATAGGAAAGGGATTAGTCACAAATGCAATATTCAGCTCTATGTAGTCAATGCAAATTGTTATCCATCCATCCTTCTTGATACTGATAAGCATTGGAATAACCCATTCTGAATCACCAAGGGACTTGATAATTCCAGACTTCAACATTTTTTCAATTTGTTCTTTGACCTTTTTGTGTAATTTGGAGTTCATCCTATAGGGTCTCTTTCTAACTAGATGTGCACCCTCTTTAAGTTTTATCTTCATCTCCCCTAATGTTTCATGCATGCCTTTAAGTTTATGGTACCCCCTAGGTAATAAGTCCTAACAATCCATTGGTAACTCTATAATTTTTTCCACTTCAGAGTCTAACCAATAGTCCCCAATTACATCTTCATTAGGCTCAACATCTGATTCAATATTCACCTTCTTTGTCTTCATAGGTTCATGATAGGTTTACGTGGTCATATCTGCACTGTTCAATACCTCCCACCTACCTATTGAATGATTTACATCCAAAATTTTTACTTCTTCATCTTCCACTAAGTAGACCATTTTTCCTTTTTATTACCCAAGGATTGCACGTTGAAATAATGTTGCATTGGTCTCTATCTGTTCAACAAGAGGCACTCCAGAGTCTCCTTCATCCAGTAACTCTTGAAGGATTTCTTCAGCCTTGGAACTATCTCCCATAGTTAAGCATTTTATGACTTTCAATGCTTCTTCCACTTAAGGATTTGTAGAGAAGAAGTCAAATGTCTAGGTCATTCTTGAAATTAAATCATGTCAATTTTCAGTCTCCCTATGGAATTCTGCATATACATACTAAGCACATGCACATCCTTGTAAAGTGGAATAAAACTTGTGCACCCATTGTGAAGGTGGTAAAGCTTCCTTCCCTTCTGTCCAAAGTCTCTCATACTTCTGAACATGGTGTTGAGCAAGTTGATTATCATAATAATTACATATTTGAGTAGGTGCATTGCTTCTAAGGAACCTAGTAGCAAGGGCAATCCTAATGCCATTCCATCCTACAAGATTATCCTTTTAGGCCATCCACCAGTGTGTTGCTATCCACGTAGTGTATATGCTAACATATTTCTTCTTTCAAATAGGTCTATCCATTGTTCTTCCATGGCATGCAGGAATACCATATGATATCCTTCTTTGGTGTAACAAGGTACCGAGTTGTTACCTATTCTCCAGACATAACACAGTTTTTTACCTATAGGAAATATGCTCTTTACTTTGTGCCCTACCAGGTCATAGTTTCTATGAGCCCAATTATCACAAGAAACACTTGTAGTATCGCTAATAGACTATGCATCCTCCCATTGAATTATTACTTCTTTAGTTTCCTCAAGCATCTCTGGGTCTTAGATGACGCGTACATAAATCCTATTAAGATCTTCTTCACTCAAGGGCTCAACATAAGGCACAGATTTTCCATCTCTTAATGGGATAATAACTCTCTCCTCCTTGTTTTCAAAACTTATATAACCCACATTAAACTGAAGGTAACCATTATTTGCATAACACCAAGGATGCCTCAATAGAGCTAGGAATCTATCTAACTCTGCCAAAGCTAAAACTTGAAATTATCTAGTGAACTTTGCCCCTTGTATATAATGGATGCATCCTTCAAAACCCTGATTGGAGTGGATTTAGTTCGATTAGCCATGCACAATATATTAAACGATGGCTGTAATTGGGGTCTTCCCATTTATACCCATGCATCTAAGGTAAGAACATTGACTGAACTCATGTGCATGTATCAATCAATATATTACTCAATAGCCAACCATCCATAACAACATTCATAGTGATTTCCTTATCATAATCTAGGCTATGAGGGGGAAGATTCGCTTGTAGGATCTGTCATCTAGTCTCAATACTTGTGCAAAGATTTTTTCCATTTAACCAATACCCTAAAAATGGAATGATATTTTCCTAGTGCAACATTTTACATACTTATTTTAAGTCATCTATATCAGCTTAGACCATCTCTGATACTTTATTTTTCTCCCTCTTATGTGATTTTTCTTTAAAGTACTATATCTCACCCTGAGGATTCCAAATAACTTCCATGATTTCTTGATAGACCTCCTTTTGATGGGTATGATCTGGGTACCGTGCATATAGAACCTCCTCCTTAGTGATGATAGGCTTCTACATCAATGCTTCTCTAGCACGTACCCCCTCAACATGGGTTGTGATCTTCACTTGCAATGCCTCGGACCCTACTTCCAACTTATGCATCCATTGATTTTCAATAGTGCATTGTATCCTAACCATCCCTACACCTTTAGTTTCTTGTTTATGTTGTTTACTAAGATGCTCATATAAGTCTAGGCACTCCTCATAGCTATGGTTCTTTCCAAAAAAAGAGCATGTAATAGTTTGAGGACATTCACCCCTATAGTGGTATGGAGATACACATGTATAACATGTTTCACAAGGAAAATCACTTCTTCCACTACCACAACATTGTCCTCCAAATCCACCATGGTATGCCTGACCTCTACCACAACTACCTTCAAAACACTCTTCATTCTGAGCATAGCGCACCTGATTATGATCTCGGTATTAATGCTCGTTCTTTCCCTTAGATTTATTTGAAACTCATGTCTGTCATACACCAATATCTATGGCATCATGGATTTGACCAATCAGCCATAAGTCTTCCATGTCATGAGTCATGGACCTACAAATTTTACAGTAGTTTGAGACGTTATTCCTTATCGTGCGTTGTAATAATGGATAGTGGCTAACATCATTGTTTAAATGGAATATCTCACAATCCAACAACAATGAGTGTAATGATATTCAAAGACAACTATCCTTTATGTTACCTTCTACTTCACAATATTTACACCAAATCCTTATGTGTGTCTCATGTGCTAAATTTACTGATAGTTTCTCTAACTATTTTTCCATAGTTGTGATCTGTTCTTCTAAAAATGGGCTCACCCCAGTATCTATACTTCTAACCACCTCAATGCATAAGGCTATTTCAAGTGCTTCACGTAGATCAGTGTATGTCTTATGTGATAATGCCCTTCTAAAAGGGTTAATTAGGCCCCTAACGAACCAATGTGCATGTTGGCTTGCATGTATATCATAAGAAAGATTAGATAACAAGATTAGATATCATACTCTCTAACAATCTTAGTAGTGCCTTGTTTAATATCCTTGAGTGCACTTATACTCTTTTTCTCAAACTAAGGGATGTAAAACTCTTTAAGGAATGCATCTTTTAAAGTTGTATAGTCTACCTATACCTCTTGATCCAAAACCACCAGATCCATTGGAAATAGAGCTACCTATACCTCTTGATCCCGAACTTGTAGTTAGTGTCAAGCCATAAGATTTACTTCCCTATGTCCTAACAGTAGAACTGAATTATACCCCAATAGTCTATGAAGCATTACCAATTCCATAAGTTAGTCCAAAATTGTGTGTGCTTGAGTTCTTCGCTGATGATACACCTGAAAAAGCACTCCCATATAAATAAGTTGTTCATCCTGCCATTATTATGCCTTTCATAATAATCACTCCTACACTTCTATGTGAGGCTGAGGAGGGTTCCATATCATGTTTTCCCAAATGGGGGAGTTCCTAAGGCTAGGGTTCCACGTCCTATTCGTGAACTTTAACTCCTTCCCAAGCTATCTTTCTCCACAACACCATTTTCTCTTCAACCTCCTGCTTCTTCTGTACCTCCCTCTCATGTGCCTCATAATACTCAAGCCACCTTTCTTATCTATACCTTTCTTCCACTAGGTCTTCAATCTTTAACCAAAATTTCTCCTACCCCCTTGCATTGTGGGGTTTAGTTAGCCATTGGTTTACTCTCAAAATTCAAAATTACCATCAGGATCTTGATTTCCAGTGGAATGCCTTGTAGGTAAGTTTCCCTTGGATATCGTAAGAACTAGAATTCATCTACCTATGGACATAAATAAGTGGAAATTGAGTACTCCAAGATATAACTGTTCAAAACACCACAAAACCATGTATCTATAGCTCGAGTCCAAATCAGATCAGCATCATAAATGGCCTGAAATTCTTATTATGTCTAGAAAAGTGTGTGATACCTCCAATTCCTCTTAGATGCATACACAATCAGCCACTCGTATAATTCTACTAGAAATATAGAAAAGAAGCTCTCATATAAACTGTCATACATGTTCTGTTCCACCCACATGCGTGTGTTAAAATTAGATCTAGTGTTGAAATGTCATGCGTATTCTTCTTCCAGATCATGTATCCACTCCTCAAAACTTGCTAAGGTCAACCGGTATGTCTTCATCCTAAACCATCCTAAAAACACTTGAAAAATAGGTATCGAAAACAAAACCAATGATGCAACTTAGAATTCAGCAATACAAGCCCAGGCATGTTGGCACATCACTCACCCTATACTAAGCACTCACTCAAAGCACACAAAGGTACTAGTCCATTCATTATGGTTGTCGTTACATGATGTTAGCATGATGAAGACTTTAATAATTCAGATCTATAACTAATATATCTTTTATACAATGTATATTCAGACCTGGATCTAGAACATAACATATTTAACAAATAACCATAATGGAATCAAGCATGCATTACTGAATTATAACCATGAGAACACCTTGTTTTAGTCCATAATCTCCATTTTATTAATTGCAGTAAATATACAAAAGCTTCATTACAGTAATAGTAGTACACACTCATGCACTTAACATATCTAACAGGATAATGACACTATACCCTAGTTCTCACATGTATATATATCCTCTCTCTCTCTAGAGATATCTACTACATAGTTAACTACATATCTATAGGGTGGGGAATTTCCCTTCATCGCTTATCTAATCCCATAATAGGTTACATGATATTATTAGCCATGCGCCATTACAAAAATAGGCTTACAGGTAAGAGTGTTAATAATAGATATCTCTTTATAAACTATCAGTTCATAATTCTATCTTTAGTCTGCATCCATTCAAATTCCTTTGTAGTTGATCATCTAAAAATAGCCAATGTGTGATGTGTAATTCTCCAATCAGTTTGAGTTCTCTGCTTGCTATCTCCAAAATAGATTCTCATCATAAAAATGGCTAAGTCCTGAATTTGTCTCTATTCAGCGCATGTCCTCTCCGATGCTTCCACACCTCTGAATACATTGTATTCTCACACCCAAACCTTCTATATTTTCTTCACTAAGTGCCAGAGTTTTACTGATCAATGTTGTTGCAGACTCACAGCACCCCTGGATGCAGATCAGGCTTCTAAGTTGATCACTCTAGCATCCAGTGTGATTGCACAACATGGAAACCTCTCTCCAAGCGTGGGACTTGTAAAACCGAGAGAGGAATCTCCAGAGAAGGCTGGTTCCTGCTCCTAAACTACCTGCCACAAGCTATTCCAGTGCAGGCAAGCTAATCTAAACCTAATCTAACCATGCCAAGGAGACAGAGAGAGAGAGAGAAAAGGGAAAAACAGCAAAAGCCTACACTAAAACGGTGATACACCAGAGAAGGAGAATGTTGAACATCTATCAAAACTGCCATGGGACAAGGAGAGGTGAGCAATGGGAAGGATGGACAGATGCATCACAGGCCCAAAGATAGATTTCACACAGAAAATGCCCCAAAACTCCATGAACACAGCTCCAGACCTGTAATGAACATCAGAACATGCACAAATACCTGCAATGAAGAGAGGCAAGAAGAAAACAAGCAAAGGAACGAGTAAGGATGGACAGATGCATCACAAAACATGTTTTTGTTGCTCCAGAAGTTTGCACAGAACATCATTTCAATAGTAAAAGGCAAAACACCATTACAGAGCAAGGGAGGAGGTTCGAACTCCATTTTCAACCCTGGAGAAGAAAAAGAAGGGAGGGCAGAGCAGAAAAGATGAACAACTTGTAATTATTTTGAAAGAAGCCCCTCTGTACAATATATAGGAAGAAAGAGAGAGGGAAGAGAGAGGAGATTCGAATCTATCCCAACCACTCCCAGGTCACATTTAACTCATTTCATTATGGCGGCAGGTGAGAACCCTGGCAAAATGGTGGACTGTCTAGCAGAAACGGCGAGCTGTCTGTTGTATTAAAGCTGGTCGCTGAAACGTCACTTCTGTCTATTATCACGCGTCAGAGCCATTTCTTAACTTTCTCTCTCCATACCAACCAAAATGCAAGATTGACCCTGGAAACGTGTAGAGCATTTCACCAGCTTTCCAATGATATAAAGAACGTGCAAATCCGAGCTCTGGATCGAAAGTTATGGAGGTCTGAAGATTTAGGGCACAAAACAGGTGAAAACAGATTTTTAAATTTCTTCCCGCGCTCTGCCACCTGGACGACACGTGTCGTGATCTGATTGGATGTGTATTCTCTCTCCTTCCCTGTCCCATGGGTTTTCTTTGACTTTTTGATGACTTGGAACATTTTTTACTTTTCTCCGCGCCCCCGCCACTTGGGACACGCGGCATGCATTGATTGGTCGACAGGGGGCACGGGGCAGACCTTTTCCTTTTAGCTTTTGGGTGAACTTCTGGCCAAATTCTAACTCCTCCCCGAGCTCCGCATTCCTGCTCCATAGGACACGCGTCCTCTTTTGATTGGCTCGGGCTGACCCTTCAAAACTCACCCTTTGACTTTTGGACTTTTCTCCTTGTGACACGTGTCATGATTTGGTTGGTTCTCAGGCTTTTCGGCTATCCGCGCCTTCCGCGTCCCTCTGTCCCACTTGTCCCAGTGCTACTTGGGACAAAAACTTCTGATTCACCCGATTCGGCCGGTTCACGTACATCTGTTCCAACTGTCCCGGACTGTCTGGGACAAATTCTTCCGGTTCGCCCGATTCGGCCGGTTCGCGTTCCCACGGCCCGAATGTCCCAAACTGTTTTGCTCAGCAGTTAGTCAATTTTCTTCTTCTTCGGCCGAACCAGCTTTCCACGTCCCACGCATCCCGCTGGCCCAGATGTTCCTTGTGCTCTGCAGACCGCCTGGCGATCTTTCGGCCGATTCGCGCCTCGACGTCCCTCATGTCCCGACTGTTGCGAAGACTAGGACTTAGCCATTTTTCATGATTTTTTCTGGCCCAAGCTTGTTCCTTTTGTAGCCTTTCACCTTTTCTCAGAACTTGCTCTTTTCAACCTGGGACTTGAATTTTCTGATGCATGTTATCAAAATTACCCTGGGGGGTGAATTTTGGATAACAATTTGGCGACTCAGCGGGGTCATCTGCCTGCTAGATGAAGTTACCAGTTGCCTGAAGCATCCATTGGGCATGGAGTCATGAGTTGTAACCTGCAACTGATCTGAACTTTGAAAACCTCCCTCTGAGCCACTTGAAACCCACCGGACATGGAGTTGTTCTCACCAAAATGCCACTGAAACGAACTGCGCAAGAGCAGAACCAGCAACACCAAAACTATGTACAGAACTGAAAATCATACATGCTCCAAATGGAACATGCAGAGTGTGCACAAGCACTTCTTCTACTGAAAGAAAACCTACCTACTCTACTCTAACTGGGAGCAAAGGGCAAGCTAAACAAACCCTGCAATTGGTTGTGAGAAATAGCTTCCCTTTCTCAAAAGTGGCAGCCATGCAATTGATTTGGAGCTGATCATGGCTGTTGGGATGAGTGGAAAATCAACAAGAAGCTGGTCTCCCACCCAAATCATCAAGGTATCAGCTGAAGGTGAACCCAATACCTCTTTTAGTTGCTCTGCATTTGGATTGAAGGGGTATGACAGCTGATCCTTGGTACTTTGTAGCTCACCCTCATGCTCAGAAGCAAGCATGACTGGTTGTGACTTCTCCTTTGGCTCCGATGAAGCCAAATACCTGATTGGGCAAGGTCTGATCCATTTGATATGCCCATAGCTCTGATTTTCAACTCCAAAAGTGGAGTCTTCTTGTAGACCCTCTTGAATGGATGGTGTGGAAGCAATGGTGAAGTTCCTCTGTCCTTTCTCTTTCTCCAATGAAGAACATGAAAGACTAAAATCTTCCAATCTTGATTCCAAAGAGCTGCTATAGGATGCAGGCTGCTGCAAATGAATGTTCTCCTTCATGACAGCAGACTCTTGTGTTTGGAATGTGGATGATGAAAGAGAGAATGGTGGAAACTCAACCGGCTCTTCTCCATCAAAACAGTCCTCCAAATCTGACAGATAAACTGCCTCATGGCTGTCCTGCTGCAAATGTTCAACTTCCTCCATGGTGTCCTCTTGATCTGTAACTTGACCACCATGGTTTCCTTCACCCTCCAGCATTGAGTTTGAGAGATCAAACTCCTCTTCAGTACTAGAACTTGAGAGAGGTGAAGTATAAAGAAAAACTGAAGGTTCTCCTGTAGCCTGCTTTGTGCTCAAACCCCTTGGATCTGCGCTTTTCTCCTCCACAGCTAGAATGTGCTCCTCTTCTTTTGGATCTGGAGCAGCTTCTCCCTTCTCCAATGTTTGAAGACAACCTTGCTCTTGGTTGAACTCTTCCTCCAGCATGAAGTTTGTCAAGTCAAACTCTTCAATCTGCTGCTCTAGAGGACAAGTTGGGACTGCAAGAACTTCTTCTGCTGCTGCAACAAAATCAGTCCTGACCACCATTTGTTCTCTGACTTCAACCTCTCCTGCAGGCTTAACCATCAAGGGGATCTTTGTTATCCCAAATTTGGCAGCCCAACTCCTCAAGTTGTCTGTCATTTCTTTTCTTCTTGGCTCTTCCTCTTGCTCTCCTTGATGGCTGATTTTTGCAATTTCTTCTTCCCTACATGGAATTGGGAATGCAAGAGGAGGGGTGGGTTGCAACTCAATTGATTTGGCATTTTTTTGTGGTGGTAAAGGAGATGAAATCTCTTGTTTCTTTAGAGGAGGGGGTATTTCTTTTAGCTCTTGTGGAGAGGATGACTGTTTGGAAGGAAAAAGGAAAGAAGAATTGAGGTGTGGTGGAAGACTGAGAGGTGAAGACATGGGATCAACATTTGGGACAGCAGATGGAGAGTTCAAAATTTGCAAGTCCAGATGAGATGATGCTGCTTGAGTAATGGGAAGAGAGAAACCAGATGATGGTGTAGAACTTACCCATTGACAAGGTTGTTCAACAACAGGTGTATAGGCCTCTATCTCTGCTGTCCATTGTGCAAGTTGGGGCAACATCTTTATCATGAAGTCCAGCTTCTCCTGAGGGCTGAAGTGTCTTGGAAAAGGGCCTCCCCATGGACAAGGAGTCCTGCAACCAATTCTGAAAGCTCTCATTTGAGCTGTTGCTCTGGACTGCACCATCTTTACCTCCATCTTTTGGATTTTCTCCAACAGACCAGCATCTTGCATCTGATAGTCTTCATAACCAGCATACCCTTGCTCTTGATGTGCTTCGTATCCAAACTGACTTTGGCACTGCTGCTCATATGGGTATGCATACTGATCTTGAATCTGCTCAAAATGCTGACTTGGAGGATTTGTAAAACATGTTGGAGGTGGAATATACTGCTGTTGTTGATGTGAATTCCATGATGGAAATGAAGTCATGATTGCACAACTTCATGGAATGGAAAAGAATGAAAGGGATGGAAAGAAAGATGGATGGGAATGGATGGAAAATAGGTCTGCAACTCAGAGAATGAGTTATTGATCAGATGGAGTCGCCAGATGTGTTTGTAAGTGCCTCCAAAGGCTGAAATCTTCACAGGAACACACCAACCTGCAAAAGATGAAGTGAAAGACCTCTAATGTCCCACCGGGTGTGCCAAAACTGTTGTTGCAGACTCACAGCACCCCTGGATGCAGATCAGGCTTCTAAGTTGATCACTCTAGCATCCAGTGTGATTGCACAACATGGAAACCTCTCTCCAAGCGTGGGACTTGTAAAACCGAGAGAGGAATCTCCAGAGAAGGCTGGTTCCTGCTCCTAAACTACCTGCCACAAGCTATTCCAGTGCAGGCAAGCTAATCTAAACCTAATCTAACCATGCCAAGGAGACAGAGAGAGAGAGAGAAAGGGAAAAACAAAACAGCAAAAGCCTACACTAAAACGGTGATACACCAGAGAAGGAGAATGTTGAACATCTATCAAAACTGCCATGGGACAAGGAGAGGTGAGCAATGGGAAGGATGGACAGATGCATCACAGGCCCAAAGATAGATTTCACACAGAAAATGCCCCAAAACTCCGTGAACACAGCTCCAGACCTGTAATGAACATCAGAACATGCACAAATACCTGCAATGAAGAGAGGCAAGAAGAAAACAAGCAAAGGAACGAGTAAGGATGGACAGATGCATCACAAAACACGTTTTTGTTGCTCCAGAAGTTTGCACAGAACATCATTTCAATAGTAAAAGGAAAAACACCATTACAGAGCAAGGGAGGAGGTTCGAACTCCATTTTCAACCCTGGAGAAGAAAAAGAAGGGAGGGCAGAGCAGAAAAGATGAACAACTTGTAATTATTTTGAAAGAAGCCCCTCTGTACAATATATAGGAAGAAAGAGAGAGGGAAGAGAGAGGAGATTCGAATCTACCCCAACCACTCCCAGGTCACATTTAACTCATTTCATTATGGCGGCAGGTGAGAACCCTGGCAAAATGGCAGACTGTCTAGCAGAAACGGCGAGCTGTCTGTTGTATTAAAGCTGGTCGCTGAAACGTCACTTCTGTCTATTATCACGCGTCAGAGCCATTTCTTAACTTTCTCTCTCCACACCAAACCAAAATGCAAGATTGACCCTGGAAACGTGTAGAGCATTTCACCAGCTTTCCAATGATATAAAGAACGTGCAAATCCGAGCTCTGGATCGAAAGTTATGGAGGTCTGAAGATTTAGGGCACAAAACAGGTGAAAACGGATTTTTAAATTTCTTCCCGCGCTCTGCCACCTGGACGACACGTGTCGTGATCTGATTGGATGTGTATTCTCTCTCCTTCCCTGTCCCATGGGTTTTCTTTGACTTTTTGATGACTTGGAACATTTTTTACTTTTCCTCCGCGCCCCCGCCACTTGGGACACGCGGCATGCATTGATTGGTCGACAGGGGGCACGGGGCAGACCTTTTCCTTTTAGCTTTTGGGTGAACTTCTGGCCAAATTCTAACTCCTCCCCGAGCTCCACATTCCTGCTCCATAGGACACGCGTCCTCTTTTGATTGGCTCGGGCTGACCCTTCAAAACTCGCCCTTTGACTTTTGGACTTTTCTCCTTGTGACACGTGTCATGATTTGGTTGGTTCTCAGCTTTTCGGCTATCCGCGCCTTCCGCGTCCCTCTGTCCCACTTGTCCCAGTGCTACTTGGGACAAAAACTTCCGATTCACCCGATTCGGCCGGTTCACGTACATCTGTTCCAACTGTCCCGGACTGTCTGGGACAAATTCTTCCGGTTCGCCCGATTCGGCCGGTTCGCGTTCCCACGGCCCGAATGTCCCAAACTGTTTTGCTCAGCAGTTAGTCGATTTTCTTCTTCTTCGGCCGAACCAGCTTTCCGCGTCCCACGCGTCCCGACGGCCCGGATGTTCCTTGTGCTCTGCAGACCGCCTGGCGATCTTTCGGCCGATTCGCGCCTCGACGTCCCTCATGTCCCGACTGTTGCGAAGACTAGGACTTAGCCATTTTTCATGATTTTTTCTGGCCCAAGCTTGTTCCTTTTGTAGCCTTTCACCTTTTCTCAGAACTTGCTCTTTTCAACCTGGGACTTGAATTTTCTGATGCATGTTATCAAAATTACCCTGGGGGGTGACCGAGGATAAATTGACGTCGGTTAGTGTGAAATAGTCCTTATACAAATAGGTAGATTTGGCATGTTTTCCAAGTTGAATCCGCTTAGGAGAGTGGAGTTATCATTAGAACGTGTAGGAAGATCATAAAATAAATCCAATTAGGTTGTAGAAAAAGTATTATTTAGTTAGTTCAAGTGGTGACTTAACACTAGAAATGATGAGTCAGTGTTGAGAGTGATGAATTGGTAACTATGAGTTAAATGTCCCTAGAATGGGTCCAAGATGAGGTTTCTTGATGAGGTGGATGTGTGAGGACTGCATTAACTTAATTAAATTAATTAATAACATGAGTATGAATATTAATTCAATTGTAAGTGATTAAATTAATATCAATGTGGGGTAAAGCGGTTATTGTTAGGTGCATGCGTTATGTTGATTAATTGAAAGGTGACCAAGGAGCGTGTGACACAAATTTGGTGTCTACATTGACTGTAGATATTTTTTGCATGTGTGGTCTTAAAATTTTGGATCACGATATTGGTAGTGGTTGAAAATTTCAAAGGCATAGTGGACACTATCTATTTTGGGATGTATCTGTCAGTATACAATGATCTTATTTTAGTTGAATTGTAATTACAGTAGTTGACCATATCATAGAGTATTAGTTATACACTTTCCTCTTTTGGTGAACAATTGTATGTTTTTAGACTGATCGATTTTTTTCATGTCAATTACAGTTACTAGGATTTGAGTTCATACATTTTACAGAGATTGGAAAAATCACAAAGTATTAGGGGAAATTTTCCTATTATAGAGAATCATTTTCTAATTTTAACTAATCAATTTTTTGTGATTAGTTGATCATCAATTTACACTGATTTAACCCATAATGATATTTTTGGATTGTGTATGGGGTTTATCACGAACTCACCTTCAATCTAACACCCTTATGTGGATCTTATGTGGCACATTTTGTCTCGAAATCCATTTGGAGGATAATTATTTGGCCAAATGTGCCATGTATTTAGGGTAAATTAATTAGTTAAACAACAAAGTTTAAACACAAATTACAATGTTTTATTACCTTTCAAAAAATATAATTTTCATTTTTAGAAAATATGTTTTACTATTTTTTTCTATTTTTTCCCAACATATGGTTTTTAATGATATCAATATTACACAGTAAAAAAAAATTGAAAAGTTGAAAAATATATAAAAAATTATTCAAAAAAATAAACTTACTATTTATTGAATTCTTCTTCGTAGGTATGAAAAAAATTCAATTTTGATATAAATATTAAAATCTATTTCCATAGACATATGTACACCCTTAATCTGAAAATATTTTCACTCAATAATTAATTAAAAATATCAATTAAAAAATATGAAAATTTGATAGGAACTCACTATCCCAATCTGAAAAATATATCTAAAATTTCATGGTGTAAAAATAATTTTTCATTTAAAAACACCACGCTAGACAGTTGTTCCTCTATTATAAAATAAGAAACAACATATAAAGAAAATGAAGAAAAACTCCAGATTTTGTACTATTTTAAAAAAAATAAATACATGTATTCTACACTCTAAACATAACATTTCATTAGTTCATGGAATTTCATGAATGTGTATAGTTTTGTGGTTATTACCATTGGAAAATCAAATAAAATCAAAATTCTTGTTTATAAAAGTACACAAATACAAAATTTTTGGACATGTTATTGTTCTTTCACTCATTACATGTTTGTTTGTAATGCAGGAAGATGATTAGAAACATTTTTGGGTTAAAAACAATTGTTTGTGGAAAAAAAAATTTGCCATTGGGGAGGATTGATTCAGAGGACAATTTGGGACTTTAAAAGTTCCCTAAATATCTGTAAACCATGACAGTACGAACGATCAAAATTTCTGACAATATAAGGAACATCAAAAACAAAGATCATATGCTCAAGATACCGTTGGTACAGGTTTTTACAAAATTGGAACGAGGCATGGTCAAATGTGCAATAAGTCCACGACACGTCACAAAAAGTGAAGCTAATAAAATGGGAAAAAATTGAGATGTCGTTCTTCGACACTCGTGTTTCGACAAGTGGGCCCCTCTATTTGTTGGTTAGGGACCATCAGAAAGGGTCAACATAATTTTTTGATGGAGACTTATCTTGGCTGCTATTACTTCACACTATTATTGTGAAATATATATATATATATATATATATATATATCTGTCTCAAAGTGTACTTTTAGGGTGCATGTAGAATTATGTATAGTTGGCTTGTAAAGCACTACGTGGTGGTTCCTCAATCCACCACGTGCCATTCCAACTCTTGTTTCTGTGTCCTAAATAGTTGGAGGATTAATCATATAGCTCTTCACATAGCTCAGTCAACCCTCTAACCATGAAGCAACCTCATCTTATCCATAGTGAACCGGCCATCAACTCAGTGATCCAAATATATCACGACCAATAAACATTAACGAGTCAACATACACATGTCCACCCCCTCACTTCACCACAACCACGTACGTAGAAGCTAAATAGTTTCCCAATCACGTGGACGTAAAAGAGGGTGTATGCATTTCCTAAGCCACAACCAAATAGGGTGGCACAAATCAATATAAACAAATCTGCCATCTAATCCCCGATCAATGTGGGATTTACCCACTTATGGTTAATAAAAAAAATTTCAGGTGGTTGGGGAGGATCAAACCCTAAACAACCCATAAACAAAAATAAGTTATATATAAATCTGCCTCAGAGTGTACTTTTAGGGTGCATGTAGGATTATGTATAGTTGGCTTGTAAAGCACTACGTGGTGCTTCCTCAATCCACCACGTGGCATTCCAACTCTTGTTTCTGTGTCCTAAATAGTTAGAGGATTAATCATATATCTCTCCACATAGCTCAGTCAACCCTCTAACCATGAAGAAACCTCATCTTATCCATAGCGAACCGGCCATCAACTCAGTGATCCAAATCTATCATGACCAATAAACATTAACGAGTCAACATACACATGTCCATCCCCACACTTCACCACAACCACATACGTAGAAGCTAAATAGTTTCCCAATCACGTGGACATAAAATAGGGTGTATGCATTTCCTAAGCCACAACCAAATAGGGTGGCACAAATCAATATAAAAAAATCTGCCATCTAATCCCTGATCAATGTGGGATTTACCCACTTATGGTTAATAAAAAAATTTGCAGGTGGTTGGGGAGGATCAAACCCTAAAAAACCCATAAAAAAATAATTTTCTTCCACCACGCCATTTGAGCTCGCTAGTACTATAAATAGGCCAATGTGGATTTGTATGAGCATGAGTCTGTGACTGTGCTAGACTTATAGTAAGGAAATTTTAGAGGCATTTAAGAGTAGATTGGGTCTTCGGAGTAAACTGGAAAGTTGTGTAGAATTCCTATATGCTCCTGGTGGGAATATTATTTTCCCATCTTGGAGACTTCGTGATGGTGTTTAATGCATCATGACTCACTGGAAGGCTAGTAATAATAGGGAGACACTATTACAAATACTTCGGGAAGGTGAAAAGGAAACAATGTGCCCCATCAGGGTCTTTCGAAGGTCTACAAGAACAAAATTCTATGAAAATGGTTTATTTTTACAAATTGTGAATTTTTTTTGTACTTGCTATTCTGGAAAAATTTAATAGATCGGTTCATATGAACCCAAAAAAGAAGAAAATTGCCAAAATATCTAATCAATTTTGGTGTTGTCTCTTTAATATGGTAAAACTACATTTTAATTATGATTTATTTTTGTATTTAATTATTTAAATTTAAATTCAATAAAGAATAAATATCACTTACAACATATGAGAATAAATCAGTTAAAAAGTAATATGGACAATGTGATTGAATGGTTGATTTTTTGAGCTTTGGAATCAATTCAGGATCACTTATAATTCAGATTTATATTAGATTCTGAACAATTTTGGATAAAATAAAGTCCTAAAAATTTGATGAAATTTTAAAGATCCTAGTTAACTTTTGAAAAAGTAGAATTTTTACTTTTGTTTACGGATCATTGAAACCCTTGTTCAAACCCTCATTCACCTAGCTCCATCTTTCTTCTTCTTTCATATAAAAATTTGGCTTCAAAATATTTCATCATACACCCTCTCAAACATTAATCACTCTATCACACGCATACTAAACTCTAAAATTATGCATTCTTACCTATTTAAATTGCACACTTGGGTCACACTTTTTCCCTATCTCACCACTAGTGCAAATTTGAATTCAAACTTCACTTTTATATGTACTCCAACTCATAAAATTAATGAGGTTAGTCCTTCATCTTATATTTAACCAATAACATCCCAATAAATTCTTTAAAATATTCATAATGTACTTGTACAACTGAAAAATAATCACATGACCTTCAGTCACACTCGACCTCCTGAGGTTATGTTGGGGAAACCAATGTAAAATTAGTAGATGGCCATATGAAGCAAAAATAGGTGAATATGTGATAAATAGGTTAGAAGAATACACATGCATAAAATTATGTCAATGTCAGTGTGTGAGACTCTCTCAACCAGTTATAGAATGCATGGAAAGTGACTGCAAGGGCCTCATAATGATGTCCAGACAAGGTCATGGAATAAATGAGAGATGAAGTGGTTCCTACTAGATCTATGTGAGGTGAGCTAGGGTTCAGTCCAGAATGTGAAAGCTCTATAAGCATCTTTAACATTAGGACACTCAACTGTTTAACAATATCTGGTGGATAGTGGGGATGTTATAAAGACCAAGTGAACGCAATCCAGTGTCTAATATCTATTTGGTCTTTGGGCTCGTTTGGTTGGGGACCCTAAGATCACAACCATAAAATCTCTCTTATTGTGGTATGGAAATGGTCATGTGTGCATTTGTGTAATTTAATCTATGAAAGAAAATAACATGATAATCTAAATAAATAAAAGCTAACTATGTTTTTGTATTTTCCAATATAGAAGAAATAAAGCAATAAAAAACAATCTAATCTACTTTAAACTAATCTTTTTGTATTTTCAGAAATAACAGTGAGTACAAAAGAAATGAAGAAATTGCTTCTAAATTAACTAACCAATCTTAAAAAATTAAACAATTGGATGTAGTTGTTTATATGTGCAAAAGAAATCTAATATATTCTAAACAACTAAAGCTTCTCTAAACTATGATTTTGAATTAAATCCTGGGACACCTCAGAATCATGGGCAAAATTAGAAGCTTCTCAAAATATTTTCTTCCCTTCAAACTTCCCTGGTGGAATTTAAGAGGGATTTAACAAAGACTAATTTGAACCAAATTTTGAATGCTTAGAACTATGCAGAAGCTTCTTCCAGAATCACTTCCCTTGGAAATCTACAGAGATAGGAAAGGAAGCTATCTATCCTAAGAAAACTTTGCAGAAGAAAATGATCTACTGTAACTACCTAACAATTGTAACAATGGAAATGGAAGTGCCTTTTATATTGTAGTAAATAATTTGCATACAAATTCACAAATAAAGAAATAAAGAAATAAGGAACTCAATAACAACCCCAACCTGGAAAATGTAGTGGTAAGGAAATTCTAGTTGTGGTATCACTTTGTTTCCCCTTAGTTATATTTTCCAATCTTCCATGTTTATGTGAGTCCAAGGAATTAGGAATTCAAAGGAAGAAAGAAGAAGGTGTTGGAGAAATGTTGGCTTGCAAGTGGTCTGGTAGAAATGCATGTAGAGGAAGAACAACACAAGAGAAGAGTGCTTGGTTGTGTGGTCTCTAGCAGGATTTCAACAGCATAACAGTGTAAACACAATAAAAATCTCTATCCCATTTACTTCAGAAGAAGGATGATTTTATAGAACACAAGCTGGGAAATGGTCTAAGCCATTTAACAGTAATGGTATGCCACATCACAACAAAAAGTGATACTTTTAATTCTCAATCAATAATTAGAAGTGGAAGAGGAGGTTTGTATAAATCAATGAAGCTTAAAATCAGCCAAATTGATCAAGAAACGTGTGCTATAGGTGAACTGGAGTGAGTTAACACATGTCTAAATCACACCTGGAAGTTTCAACCAATTCGTATGGAACCACCACTCTATGCACAGGGCGGTGGTTGCAACCACTGCCTAGGAAGGGCAGGGTGGTTTGGCATGTAACTAGAGGCTAAAAGTAAAGGAAAAATAATGCAGAAAGCTACGAAAAATTAGGAAACGGCTAAGTAAGGAAATCTAAGCTACAAATATATACTGCAAAGAGGTAAAGGGGCTCAAACACCTTTGGAAAAGACATGAATCATCATTGGGGATTTTTGAACCATTTCCAACAATGTAGCATGTGTAAATTTGGGTGCATACATATTTCCCCTTGGAGAAGTGTTTTAGCCATGAAGAGGCATAAAACATAGAATTTAAGTATGGTGTTCCCAAAATGGGGAGTTAGAAGTTATACCTGACATGCCCATGTGTCGAAGTGATGCCATCCAAGATCCCGTTACCTGAAAAATGCAAACAAGACTCAAGTGCAGATAGACATGATATCAAAAAATAAATGCTAAAAAAAATGACATGAGGACTTACCATTTACACGGGGATAGAAATATACCTGCACCAGTGCTCCAGCCCTGTAAAGCACACACACTCAACACGAAGTTAAAACAAAACACATATATATCTAAAACCATTCATTTTCAAATTCATTTGCACTCACCCTCATAGTGATTTTGGAGCTCTGGATTACCTGTAACCATTTTGAGTGAGAGTATAGTCAAATCAAAGAGCACGACGTCGTGATCATGGCCCCGTGAGTGAGAGATCCAATGGCTAAGAAAAAGGTCAGTATTTTTCATTTATTCATTTTAAACCTAAAATGTGAAAATTTGAAAAATATACACCTAGGGGGGTAATTTTTGCAAATATTCAAGTCAAAATGTTCCTTAGGGGGTCATCTAGGTGGGTCTAGCTTTTATTTCATCTAAAATGATCAATTTTGTCATTTTTTTGAGTTTTTGGGTCAAAGGGGACAACTTGTCCATTTTGGACACAACGCCGCCCTGTGCAGGGTGGTGGTTATGAAACCATCCCTACATAGGGTGGCAGTTATGTAACCATCATGGAAATTACACAACCACTCTACACAGGGCGGAGGTTTTGTAATTGTCGAGGCAAAACCTTATTTTGAGAAACTTAAGTGATTTTTTTGGATTTTAAGTTATTTTATATTGTTTTTGATGAGCTTATGTATTAAATCATGTTCCTAACTTTCTCTTTTTCTTGTTTTGGTGAATGCAGAAGAAGGATGACTATGTCTGATGGAGCTAGGTGAGAGAGTGTGATTGGCTCCCTGTGATTATTGATCAGTTGACTCAGGTAGAGAGAGACTTGCTACATAGAGCCGACATATGGAGGATCTCTCAGACAACATTGTTAGTGTCAACTAGTTATTTATTGTGTGACTTATTGAGTTATTGGGATGCCAACCAGAACACTTTCTGATTTCCTGGGGTTAGAGGAGAGTGGACTATCACTCTCGAGGATGTTCACATGATCTTGGGTGTTCCTATGACTAGTAGGTGGTTGACACTAAAGAAAGGTTCTCTGGCTATATATAGGCATTGGGCATCGTATATGGGAGATGATGGGGCATCCAATGTGGGCGCCAAGCAGGGTATGCATCTACTATTAGTTTCCTCCACACCTATCCCCACACTACACAAGGCCATTATTGGTATTTTGGCTTCACACTTGGTGGGAGACAAGGGTGGGGAAAAGCTCTTGTATTGTTGGGATCCCATCATTATGAATATTACGTAGCATGGGAGGATATTTTCTTGGGGTGTGGACATTCTTAGGACCATACACCGTGACCTATACTATGTTGTTAGGCTACAGGGGAAATCCCTGAGTCACCCTACTTTTTTTATGGCTTGGGTTTATGAGAGGACCATCCCCTATC
Organism: Taxus chinensis; assembly: GCA_019776745.2. Taxonomy (NCBI): domain Eukaryota; kingdom Viridiplantae; phylum Streptophyta; class Pinopsida; order Cupressales; family Taxaceae; genus Taxus; species Taxus chinensis. The sequence goes on along the minus strand of JAHRHJ020000046.1, from coordinate 18,071 downwards.
AAAGGGGAGTTGGCATATTGGATGCAGGGGCTATCATAGTCGCCAGACGGACAATCTTGACAGTTCTCAGGGGGTGCACACCAGCTATTTTTTACTCTTACCATAGAACAAATTTATTTCCAGGTCACATACCAGGATATGATTAGGTCGTGGGGTGCTGATAGAGTTATACTGATTGTATGCAATATTGTAACTTAGTTAGTGGATAGGACATGTAGGGTGGAGGTCCACCTATTGATAGAGTTCCCCAGTAGTTTGGGATTCCATATGTTGATGCACTTCCTGCCATTCCTATGTTGTTTACCATGGTATTAGAGAGGCTCAGGGAGCCCTAAGGGCCTACATGGTTGGATGGTTACACTCCCAGGGTACCTATCACTGTGGAAAGGTTATCCTAGTTCCCAAGAGTACCAGTAGTCCTCCTCTAGATTGAGGCCACACCCACTCACAGCAGGGAGGAGGAGGAGGAGGCCCATACAAGCTTCAAAGATAGAGCCCAAGGGAAAGTATGGTGAGGAGATGGGGGAGGAGAAGGAGGAGGGTGAGGAGGAGCATGAGATGAGGAGGATAGTGACACAGAGTGGCGGGGTATGGAGGAGATATTCTATTACATGAAGAGCCGAGGCAGAGGTAGAGAAGGAGACTCTTGTTTCTGAGGAGTCACTTCCTCATGAGGGAGGTAGAGATGAGGAGTTTGTGATGGGTCGGCATGTCACCCCAGGAGAGGGTGAGGCTCAGTACAGGTGCCTGCAGCAGCTCCACCACCACCAGCTACACCAGCCAACCCTTCCTGGATGCTAGGAGATCCAAGTATGTAGATACTCTTCTCTCGACCTTGTTAGCTAGAATTGTTAGTAAGCTACACAATTTGTTTCTTTTTGGTTTTTGAATGTTTTCTAACTCGTCCATTTTTTCTTTCACTTGTGTTTTGAAGCCACTACTGAATGGATGGTAAGACCTTATTGGTTGGATATCTTAGTCGATACACTGCTCATCCCCATGGGGAAGACCCGAGAGGAGCTGCTCAGAGACATGGGGCAGCTGATGTAAGCCGGCAATCACAATGATGTTTTTGCACCAGTTTGGTGAGCCACAATATATTTTTGGAGATGAAGACCAAGCTTTTTGCATTCTCACTAGCTTAGAGGATGGAGAGACAAAGCCACTCTCACAAGTGAGAATATGACTACCGAAAGATCACCAACTTCATCTCATGACCATTCTCATCATTTTGTTCATGGAGGTTTGCATTTCACACCATAGGAGCCACAATAGGAGTCATCAGTCACACCTTCTTAGGGATCCCATAGGGAAGGATAGGCCACAGGCCTGTATTACTTCTGATGTCATTTTTTGAGACATGTATATGACATTTTTTGGGATTTTGTGCTCGTTGTGAGCATTTTGACCACACCTAGAGTGTGATGGCATTGTATATAGACTTGACTTATTATGGATATATATACAGATAATTCTTTTTTTCAGTCATTCTTATGTAAGAGTTGACTCATTGATGGTTTATCTTACTTATGTACTCTTAGATGCTCAGAACTTCCAATGTTTTATATGCTTTTTGGATGCATGTTATGGATGATGATATGCTAACAGAATGATTTATTTTTGTTGTTTTGTTTTATATGATGTTTATGCAAACACAATGTAATGTCAGAACTTTGGTTTTTCAAACAATATTTGATACTTCTTCTTTGGTTGGAAAAATGTGATGGAAATGATTTGATAATAAAATGAACTCACTCTACTTCTAACTCCACACAACTAGTAAGATGTGAGGGCTCAACACCAAGAGCCAGAAGGGACGTGAGTTATATGATTTTGATAAATGGAAGTGGTGAGAGAAAGACAAGATTTTGACATAAATACAATTAGAAACCTATAACCTAACTCCACACAGTTTACTACACAGTCTAGAATGTGATTTTCTTGTAATTTTATCTAGACTTAGACCTGTAGATGGCCTCTTGATTGAAAACATATAGTTTTTAAGGCTTTAAATCTTTTGGAACATACACATATAATTCACTTTCTTAGGATTTAAGATTCCAAAGCAATTTTTATTGAATGAATTAATTACAACTTACTAAATTATTTAAAGAGAACCCCTATTCCTCTCCCCATGTTACCAGTAAGAAGCACAAGCTCATCACCAAAGAAAAGGCCTAGGAGAGTAAGGGAACCTCCTTCCTTTCCCAATCTCATGTCACCAGTAAGAAACATGGGATCATCACCGAAGAGTGGTGGGGAAAGGAAGTGTGGTTTTATTTGTAAATGAAATATTTTTTCATTTATTTGGTTTGACTTATATCATATTTTAATTTTAAAATTTGATTTGTTCTTTTGGGAGGGAGAGAATGCCCCTAGCCTTAACCCCATGAAACAAGTAAGATGCAAGGGCTCAATATCGAAGGCTGAGATAGGTAGCCAAGTGATTTGGGTAAAAATGTTTAGAATGATTTTTCTACCAAGGAAGTTGTTTTGGGAGAGATATGACACCAAGAAGCTTCTAAAATAGACTATGGGAAAAGAAAACTATTTTGGAAGAAAAGTACAAGTAGAACCAAGCATGTAAGCCTTGGTAGGATTAGTTTCAAAATTCTCTCTTAACTTGTTGAACCAAAGAAATGATTTAGAAATGTTGATGATAATATTGTGGATATTTGATGATATTTGATAGAATGTTTTTCAAATATTTTCAGAATTTTTTGAAAGATAAGTTCCTTTTTTAAAAAAATTACAAAGTGAACCATCAGGTGAAATTTAATGTGGATGCAATAATATACAAGTGGAAATGCAGATGGATCATGTGTAGTAACATTTCAAGTGAAGTGAGTTGTGGGATTTTCCTAATTCTCATGTAACGGGTAAATGCATCTTATTTCCCACATTTGTACCTTCATTCTTTTCATTGAGTGATCAAATATGAATAATTTTACTTTTGCTATCTTTGATCATTGCGAAGTAGGGTATGAATGAATTCATTCATTGTTGGTAGCCTTGAACAACTGTTAAGTGCTGAAAGCCAAGTCTGATGTCCTCTGATTGCACAGGAGTCCAATGTGAGTTCCAGTCCTTGATAAGTGAACTTGTGAAAATATTTGAGTATGTAGCTATAACATATAAATTGATATTCATTTTGTAGCTTATACTTTACTATAATTTAATGTATTTGGAGACTTGCATTCTTCCTTATTCCCTGGAACTGCCCTATGGGGAATCTTGTACCATTCTAGATTGCTTAAGCCATAAGTGCTTTGACAGAGCTTCTATACTTGTATTCTTGTAGAAATTAAATATCCTGGAATGATTTCTTTTAGATACATGTAATTCATTTGTGTAAATGCCATTTTTCATCAGATTATGTCATTTGGATTTCGAGTGTACGTGCACACTTAAGAAAATAACCTAAGCTTTTTGGAAAATACATCTTGGAGCCTCCATAGTTTTTCTAGGTCTCTTTAAAAAAATTATGTAATGATTCTAGGGATAAATCATTGAAGTAATTTTTATAGTAGAGTTTAACTCTTAGGTAATGCAAAAAAATTCTAGTATCAAATCTCTGATGTACCTTATGCTTCATGATAGGTTACTTAATCCATTTGCATGTAGTTAGATAGTACATGAGTACAGATCAAACCCTGAGCTCAATATTGAATCCCTTTCTTTGGATTTTTTTAGGTACACTGTAGTTTCTAGGAGAGTTGGATGAAAGATTTTTAGGAGATCTTCTATTGAAGACAAGGAGATCTAGAAAATGACCAACCAAAGGTATTGCATGGTGATTTTTTTCGGGTGAATACCTCTTTTACTTTTAACTTTATGCACAAGGTAATTCTTTCTTCAAGGTGAGTGGTACAATGAGTGTACAATTATCCCAACATTGGTGAACTGGTTGTAATAAGAACTTGGATATTCTTCAAAAAACATTCACAAGATACTTGACCAATTGTAACTGAGTCTATATACTTAAATTCTACAGTGTCAACTTTTATGATGTTATATTGATTGTCCTGGAGCTATGAAAACCTAAACAGACTGAATCAAGCATAATTAAATGTATGTTACAACAGTGTAAAAATACACTTGATGAATCCAAAACTGAGGGGTTTCAGACTTAAGGAACAGATTAACAAATGTGCCAAATGAATTGCAAAACAACTATCTCTAGAGTGGAAGAAGATGTAAATTACTCAAAGATTAGTCGAAATACATCAATTATCTCTGCCAAGAGCTAATAGTGCATGTTGAAGAATCTTCTTGGTTTAGTGATGTTAAGTCTTTGTTTGAAGAGAACATTACAATTATGCAAATCTTTTGGGCTTAGAAGAATGTCTAGAAAAGTATATTGTTTTTATTTAATGCAATTAGAAGAGATTTCATTATGATTCATCTCAAGTCTTATTTGCCAACAATGAAAGGTATAACCACCTTCTTCATTTTTACACATTTGTTAGATGAATGGGAGCATATGAAGAAGCTTCAAGCTTGACTATTTATTGGAAAAGGTTAAAAATGTCTTCACAATCCTATGAAAACTAGAATTTTTGAAATTCACTTGAGAATGAGGGAGGAAATAAATATTATTGTTCTCTCAGCTTGTACAATTCAGTTTTCTTGATCTAGGGTTTTCCTAAAACCATTTTTTAATCGAATCTATCATTTTATCCAACCAAAAATCATGAGATTTAAAAAAAATGTATGTGGGAATGATACAAAGCATATGTAATAATAATTTTTTTAATTCACCATGTATAATTAGAGAAATTTTCAGCAGAAATTCTAAAAAAATGTGCTCAGATTGGTAAACCAAGTTTGCTTCACTATTCCATGAAATTCTTGAAGTTTAAACAAAATTCTCGGTTGAATCATTATCTAAAAGAGGTGAATGAGTGCTAGAAATCACTCTTGATTTTTGAACAATATTCATTTCATTCAAGTTCAATGACTCCTCCTACAGTAGTTGTGTCAGTGTCCATTTTTGTAGAAGGTTAAGTTGAAGACAATGTTTGATTATTGTGTCATTCCTTCAAATAATTCTTGATCTTTGTAAATGGTCAAGGAGGTAAAATTTCAGTGGAACTCATGTGTGAATACAAATTTAACTCTCTCAGTCTAAGAAATCATGGAAATGGTTAGAATGCTAAAAATCTCACTAAGATTGAAAACATGATCCTCCATAAACTCAAAACAAAAGTTGTGAAGTTTTCAAAATGGTTTCTTCAAAATTCTTGAATCTCTGATTGAACTTCCAAAAGTATCCTTTGGTTACAACCCAAGAAAAAATTTCAACTACACTGTAAGAAAAGGGAAAGATAGTGTATAACCCATCTCATGCAAATAAAATTTCAAATTTTGTTTTAATGTTGATAGGGACATGAAAAATAAGAGGTAATGAAATGAAACGTCTGTAACTCAAAGAAGAAGGGGAATGTCAGTTACTTACATATATTTTTTTCCTATTTTCTATTAGAAAAGGTTAGTTTTGTTGATCTTACAAAAGAAAATTTGAAGAGCCACTCTTGATTTTTAAAATTCTAAGGTGGAACTCGATCTATTGTAAATGTGAGATAGTTTAAGAGTCAAATATAGAACAAAAAAATCATTATGAAACATTAGTGAACAAAGATGAGAGGTTGGGATGTTGTTGTGAAGTGAGAACAATCAAGGTGTTAGAGAATTGATGAAACTGTTATAAAAGTGAGATTAAGAGCATTAAATGGATTAGATAGTTGACTTAAATAAAATGTGCTAATGAAGAATATAGAGGACTGAAATAGAATACAAGGATTGAGATAGAAAATAATGAACTTACACAAAGAAAATGAGATGGCATGTTGCTAGAGAACATTAAATGAAAGGGAAACTAAGAACGATTGAAAGCATATACATGAGATAGAAGGAAGAGGAATGGCATAAGGTTGTAAATATGTGAAACATAGACAAAGGTATTTTTATAATAAGTTTTATAGGGTGCAATATCAGTGAATTAAGTAAATTGTTCCAGTAAAGAGACCATAATAAGTTGATCAATCAATAAAACAACTATATGATCATGTGTTATACTTGAATTGTCTAAGTAGGTGCTTAGGATAGAAGAAGTTGGCGCTTATTTCTTTATCAAATGAGTTGGTACTCAGTCCTACATCTAGTTTGTGTTAGGTTTCATCTTATTTTGGTGATTCACAGATCAAGTAGGTGCTTGGCCAATTAGAAATTAGTGTTCATAATTTGTGTTCTAATAAAAGGCTTATTTCAAATTTTTTTTTTTCCTTTCTTTGGTTTCCCACTATAAACCGATGTCATCTTCATTTTATTTATATGTTTCAAGTTATTTCTTGTGTTAATAATCTAGCTAGTGATTTAATTTAAGAAAGATAGAAAGGTTTAAAATATTTTGATTGTGCTAAGCATTGATTCACCCCCTCTCAATTCTTGTGATAGTGAAAAATTGGTATCAGAGAAGGGCCTTCAGTTAAAGTTTAACAACTTCAAGGTGATCCTCTCTTCACAAGCATGGAAAAAAATCAATCTCAAGGTGGTCTATCAATCTAAAGGTCAACAATTTTTATAGGAACAAATTATGATATATGGAAAATAAGAATGAAGATTTATCTCAAGACACTTGGTTTTGATATATGGGAAAGTGTGGAAAAGGGATATGATCCTCCATCCACTACAACTATAGCTGTAATAGATAAGAATGAATATGAGAATAATTGAAGAGACATGAATGCAATTTTATGTGGGCTAAATGAAATTGAATTTGTAAAGGTGATGCATTGTACCAAAACCTAGGATATTTGGACCAAACTATGAAGAATTTATGAGGGAGATGATAACTACAATCTTGCAAAATTACACAGCTACCAAGCACAATTTTAAATTTTAAAGATGACATAAGATGAAATCATAGCAACATACATGGAAATGGAAGATAAGATAATAAACATGATCATAGGATTAGGAGAGAAGATAGAAGAAACAATCATTGTTCAAAACGTTTTGATATCCTTAACCTCCAAGTATGATGCAAAATTTTCAGCCATTGAGAAAGAAAAAGACATGAATACCTTTATCTTGGATGAACTACAAATAATTCTATCAGCTTATGAAATGAGGACAATTGGAGCAAAATAAGCCAAGAAATAAGTTTCCTTCAAAGCTAAGAAAGAGAGTCATTCCAAGAAAGATAAATAGGAATCAAATTTGGAGAATGAAGAAGATGTTGAGAAGATTGAAGATTTGTTTATAAGAAGATTAGAAAGAGGAAAAGGAAAATATAAAGGTAAGAGTCCTTTCAATGCTTTAATTGTTGTCAAGTAGGACACTTTGATGCTAAATTTCCCAATAAAAATAAGGAGGTTCAGTTTGAATGTAAAGAATAATATCATAAACATAGTAAGAAAAAAATGGACTATAAGAAGAAGGGAAGCAAGAATAAGTATTTCAAGAATAAGAAAAAATTCTACTCTAAAGAAAATTCAAGTGAATTAGAATCAAATGATTCAAGCAGCTCAGAAAGTGAGAGTGATAGAACTAATAGTTAAAACTTATTTATGGCTTTGGAAATTTCAAAAGAATGCAATGATAAAGGGAATAATATGTTTAGCTATTAAGAATCAGATAAAGAAGAGGCCCAAGTAAATTTAGAGGCTGAATTAGCAAGTGCTCTTGAAGAACTTTGAATTTGAAGATGAAGGAACCAAAATTTACAATGCACCCTAAAGGATTAAGAAGAACAAATCCACATTCTTAAAAATAAGTAAAGACAAAAAGAAGAAGATGAAATGAATGAACTCAAGGAACTTTAAAATCAAATGGAAAATATTTCCCAATCCTAAAAAGAAAAGGAAGAAGAATTTCAAAGGCTGAAATCAGATTTAGAACTTCATAAGGTTGAATTAGAACATGAAAAGGAAAAATCAAGATGTATGAGAAGTTAGAAAGGAGATCAAATGTTCTAAAAAAAAACCTAAGCATTAAAAGGGATATAAGTGACAAAAAAAAAAATGGTTTCAAGGAAGAGAAGAAAGAAGATGAACAATCAAAGAAGAAAGAAAGAAATTCTACATAAAGTGTCTCATATACCATGAACAACGAGGCCACTAAATCTATAAGAAGGAAAAAATATCAAAGAATCATATATTCTATGAGGTACTCTCATTCCTTCTATGGCTATTGTTTTTGTTGGAACCTAAAATATTGGCAAAGTACCAAGAGGCACATGCACAGAACAAGTGATAAGAAGGGCACTTAGGAGAAAGAGCGTACGAAAAAGGGGTTTAAGAAGGGTTTTAGTGAAACTAGAGCACATGTGGGACGAAAAACATGGGTTTAGAGGACTTAGCCATATTTTGAATTCTATAGTAACTTGAGGAAAAGCATAAGGACCCAACTAGGCAAGATTAGTGAATAAGGTTCCAAACCAGAACCGTAGAGGTTAGGAAAAGTATATTCCATCTAGGGAATATTCCAAGAGATGTCATTATAAAGAGTGGAGGGTTTAAAAAAGGATAAGAATTCACCTATGGAGGACCACATTGACACTTGCCATGCAATCTACTCAGGAGAGAAGGCATTACGGAGGTCTATGATCCTATTAAATATATGCTTGGGTCAGAAGCAGACACACAGACATGAAGAGAATGCATAGAGAATTGAGAGAAAGAGAAGGAGGGTAACAAAGTGTTGTACAAATTGTAAGGGCTTAGAGTTCATAGTTCTAGGGTTAAGAGTACTTAGTGCAAAGGGTTGTAAGGGATGCCATGAGCATATGTATGGGTAATGGGATCTGTAAGAAGAGATATAATGGTAAAAAGTATAGTTAGGGTCTCATATCAGAGAAGCTTACAGGAGTTAAGTTGGTGTCATTTAATATATATGGTTTGTGATGACCATTTTGAATGTATTATGGCTGCAAGAGAATCTATTAAATCAATATACATGGATATATTTTGTAAATTTTGTTAATGGGTGTAAAATATCATGCTATATGGCTTATCATGGCTCATATCTAGTTTATTAGAATTTCTACAATGTCATTTAGCTTATGTTATGCATTAACATGTAGATATGTAAGTTGCATTTTATACCTTTTAAAGTAAGTTAATGTACTTATGTTATGTAAATAACCTTCCATTAATGGTAGAACCTTCTAAAAAATATCATATAAAAGAGGGGCCTCAAAACCCAGGCATGCCTCGGGCGAGCACCCAACACTTGCTGGGTGATAGATTGGTGCACCTAGGGTTAGAAAGAAGTATTAAGGGTAAAATAAATGACTACATCTTGGTTTTGTTGTCACGACCTCTTTTCGAAGCTGTTGTGAGAATGGTGTGTGATGATAGAGCACTTGGCCTTGGACTGTGTTGAAGCATGGCTCAAAAGCACAGAGGATGATTTTTCTCAAAGATTTAGTACTAGACCTAAGTTTGATGCACGTAAATGGGTATAAGAACATCTGTATCATGAGCTATATAGGACCTTATTTTGTTGTTTTCTAGTGGAACTATATGAATGGATTTCGGCATATGCATCTAGATCAAGCTGGTACTATAGACCTCGTATATGGACCCAATATGAGTATTTGAGGCTTCATGATGCTGCTATGACTTGGATGTGTTTTGTTGATCATTGGTGGAGTGGAGTGTTGACAAGTTACACCTTGGAGTACATTATTTCTATGTATTCTTGTCTAGAGATTGTTGAGTTTGAGTTTTTGAGGGAGCCAAAAGGATCATTCTTGCATGCTATCCCTTTACCTATAAATATCATAATCATTACACTGAGTTTAGAATTATTTCCTATGGCCAGATAGAGCTTCTTATGAGCACTAGGCGAGGAAGCTATAGTGAAGGAATATTGCAGAACTTATGGGTGAAAAGGAGAGGGAAGATAGATGACTCAAGTATAATGAATCTCATGAAAGGGACTTAGATAGAAAGCATGAAGTTACAGGAGTGATGGATTTATGGAGGCAGATGTTGAGGGAAGAAATTGAGGTTCACACGGAGGAACTGGAGCATGAGCATTCTATGCTAACCCATCTTGGAAAGCACATGAGAGAGACCCCTTAATATTTTGATGAGATCTCATCACTTGGAGAAAGGAGAGTCTTCTACATGCATCTGAATCCACTTGTTGAACAACCCCTAGTGTTTATTTTCCAAAATCCAGAGATAAGTATTACTAACCAAGTTGGTATTAGCAGAAGTAACCGATCAACATATAGGATGTATAAATTTTCATTTGGAATATCTATGGTTGCACAATCATTTCCTATGTTTGGAGGTATATTGTTTGGAATTACATTTGGAAAAAGAATGGGTACACAAAGCTTGGGTATCACATCTAGAAGTGGCATGGAAGACACATCTGGTAGCGGTGCAATATCATAGACTATTGGCAGATAGTTCAGTGTGATAGTGGGGACACAAGGCATGTCCACTTTAAGACCTTTACTAGCTACGGGAGATGGATCTGGTGGGTCAGGTGGAATAGGAACTAGAGGACCTAGTGGACCTGGTAGATCTAGAGGATCTGGTGGTTCATGAGGGACATGTGCTAGTAGATATAGTAGATGTGGTGGTGGAGGCAACACCGTAGGAAATCTAGGTTCTAGATCAGGCAGATAAGGGCCTAAATCACCTCAGTAAGTGTTTTTTGAGATATCTTTACATATTCTATATTAAAAAGGTGTTAAGTATGCTACAAAACATGTACATAAATGTGAGTTTTTATGGCATGTGAAGGGGATCACTACCCATGAGCAGAAGGCAAGTCAGTTTGCAATGATGTTGCAAGGATGCACACATAGTTGGTACCAAAAGTATGACCCCCACCAGATATTAGTAGATTATACCACACTATGTAAGGCCTTCTTAGCTGAATTTCATACTACTGAGTTTAAGCAGAAGAGAATTAACACACTGAAGGAGATTCAAAAAGATATGGCAGAGAGTGTGTAGGAGTATGAGATGCATTTTAAGACTCTCTTGTCAAAACTATCTTATGATATTCATCCTTCTCAGCATTCTCAATGGTTTGTTGGAGGGTTGATAACACCTTTAAGTAGAGCGTTGTTGTATAAGAATTTTACAAACCTGAGTGAGGCCTTGGAGGTAGCCCTACGTGTTGAGGCTATGGGAAGTGTGGATACCAATTTTGATCCTTTTCTTGAAGCTTAGATTGTTGCAATGGAAAAATATCTAGAGAAACTATCTACAAACTCAGAACATGAGACTCGTAGTGGCTTATGGTGCACATATTGTAAGGCAGAGGGGAATAAGAAGGAAAAATGTCCTCAGAGATTGGAATGCAGCATGACAGTAGATTGTGAAATTTTCCATGGAGATCATGATGCAAGTAGGTGTCTACTTTTGCATTGCATGATCCGTAAGAATGTGTCTTGCTATCACAAGATTGTCACCTCTACTACTCATGACACCAAGGATTATAGATTGATTGACCAAATACATGATGCCATTGATATTGGTGTGCACCAGGAAAACATTGCAAGCAATTCCAAGGATGATGGTCATCACTATGAAGGACACACAAATGGAGGAGCTTAGGGAAGAAGCTTTTGTGGAGGATTTAGAGGCTATGGCAATCACGGAGGAAAAAGAGATGAATTCCCTTATGGAACTTGTTATAACTATGGGTCCAAAGAGCATTACAAGCATAAATGTCCTAACCTATTACAAATCTCATGGTGTGGTAAAAAGCACAAGTATGATGAGTTCCTGGAGCTATTTGAACACATGAGCTAGAAACAATGGAAAGAAAAGGGTATCGGGATTGTAAGTGTTAAGAAACTAGACTCATAGTAGATGCCAAGGTTGTCACGTGAGTCAGAGTTGGAACTTGTAATGGTGATGATGTGAGCTAAGGTTCTACGTGCCAGGGAAATACCAAAACAAATTCCAATGATTACACAAGAAGAGGTGGTGTATGGGAAGTATCCAGACCCTACCCATTACAAGGAAGTCTATCAAGAGACCATGGATGTAATTAAGAGTCTTTAAGGGGAAATTCAATGTCTAAAGCAAAAATATAGGAAGTTGGAGCATAAGAAAAGTGATGAGGTCCCTTAGTTAGATATAGATGATGTCAGATAGGTATGTAAGATGCTACGCTAAGAGGATATCATTCCTCTATTAGGAGAATGGTTGAGGGACTAGAAATCAAGTGCTAGAGTAGAGCGCGAGAGGTAGGTTTTGCATGCTAACCTTCCTCCCCAAAACTTTGATTACAATAAGGAGATTACCTTGAATGTATTTTTTGATGGATGGCTCCTAAGTAATATTCTGATTGACATGGGTGTAGAAGTTAATGTTCTCACCATAGATTCCTATAATCAAATGGGAAGGCCCCCATTATAGCCATCTTCAAATGTGTTGCATATGGCCAATAAGACAAAGGCAATTCCCATTAGTGTTTTAAAATATGCTGCTATCACTAGCCAAGGGGTGAAATTCAATAGGGACTTTGAATTCTTAGTGCTTGTTGAGGTGGAAAACTTTCCAGCATTACTTGGGTGCCCATGGTGTTATAAGAACAATGTTGACTTACAATTTAATAAGTGGTATATAATTTTTGAGAACAAATAGGAACATGTTGTCATTCCTTTTATGGATGGGAATTCAGCTCCATATATTGAGGCGTTAAGAGAAGAATACCTAGAAAGAATTTACGTGCGCACTATTTGGGACCCTGAATTTATGCAACCAATAATAGAGGGTGTTATTCAGTTGGAAGACACTCAATCTATAAGTGATACAACAAGTGTGGCATGTGACAATTGGGTACATGAGACCTATTAGTTAGTCAGAAGGAAATTAACAGGATCTATTATGATAGTAAAAAAGGAACACTCAATCAAGTTCCTAGGAGGAAATAAGTTTCCAAGTTATTCTAAGGAAGATGACTGTACGATGGAAAAGTGACAAGCAAGCATGGGAATCTGCAAGTAACTCTTCCTTGCACCCGACCACCCGAGGTCGTGCTGAGACAGCCGATGGGGATGGGATACGTGTGGGGTTCAGATAAACTAGTTAGGTAATCTTATGTCTTCGATGTGCACTAGTGGAAACTGTGAATCTAAGGCATAGAAGGCCCTCCTAACCTAAGCTGGTGTGATAGATCGATCAGCAAGGATGACTGCTTGAAGGCTCCAATCAATATCGAGCTCTAGCATTATTCAGTCTATGGGTTATGAGATACGTGAAAAATGACCCAGGATAGTTTCCTGTATGTCTCCAGTTAGGGTCATAGGTTGGATGATGGGTACGGTGGACTCTACGGGTGATTGTTTGGTCTAGTCCAGAACTCCTTAGCTTTATCAGCTGCTACGTCTAACAAGGATAATTTTTCAATGATGGTAGGTGGAAGTGGATTGGATCTGAATACTAATGTGTGTAAGCCAACATCTATATCAGATTCACCTATGGATTCATTGGGTTGTGGGATTTGTGGGTCACAACCGTAGATTTGTAGTTGTTGTGGACCTTCTATGGTCATGTGCGGGATCAGTCCCTAATCCATAGTATATAATAGTCATATGCTTTCTTGGCCTCTATATTCAGAATTAATAATTGTGCAATCTTCTCAAAGTATCTCACAAGTGCTCGTGCAACCTGAATTCTTAAGCTAGTATCTAAGTTTGTGAGCGTATCTTCTACGTCTAGTTGTGGGACCAAAGGATCATAACCAAATGTTTTCTCTCTTTCAATCCCTTCTACATTCATGTGGGTATTTATCTAGGATAATCTGTAGTTTGTCTGATTTGCCCAAAACGTATGCATTTGGTCTTCTTCTATGTTTAACCCGCTAAAATGTGAGCTGATCTTTTACAAATATGCTATTGTTTGGAAGACTTGGATTCTAATATTATGATCTATGTTGGTTATTTTTGTGACTAGATTGGGTTGAGGCACGATTGGCTTGAATATGTATTCTCTGGGTTCCCTAGGTCCCGTGATTGTCATACAAAAGGAAATTATATAAATCTAACTAATGACATAAAAACTTAACCGTAAAAGATATGTCTGTGTATATTCCTAAATATGATAGTTTATGGATAAACTACTGAACAAAATTTAATTTTTTTTTTATCTAATGTATCTAAAATTGACAGCTAAACTAATAATGCAATTAAAACAAACAAAGAAACCGAGTATAGCTACTTGTTTGTGCAGTTTATAGATCTATTCTAAATAGCGTGATAACTGATCTACTCTATTTGAAAGAATCTCGATCCTACCTCAAAAGTGAGGAGTGAATCATAGTTTCTCAGAAACTATCAATCCCCACAGCTTCCCTGGACAATATCGAAAGTGAGATTAACTGAAATGAAATGATTGACTACTTTATTTGATATGTTTTAACTAGAACTTTTGAAAGCTTGAACCTGGATTTTGCAGAACAGTGGTGAATCCGATGGTGCGTGTGGCTTTGTGCCCTTAGTGTGATCTCCTCGTTCCTTCGTGCTCACTGTGGATCAAGAAAAGCGTGTAATGCTAGACATCAAAAGAATGTAGTGCTATTGGAAAATGGCAGCTTAGGATGCAGACTAAATACAATGTGAGTAGGAGAGGGATAGCGCAAGAGTAACAGAGCTTGGCTTATGCAATTCCTAGCGGGATTTATTGACGAGTCATGTAAGCATAAAACATCCAGAACCTGAAACTATCCTTTTTGACGAAGCAAAACCTGTAACTTTAATGGCTTCCTACTAAAAGCTAAAACTATCCTACCTTAATTGATTGCATGAAGTAATGAACAGCACTTGCACAAGATGGATATGTGGCTTTCTAATAGAAAAATAACACTAACTATGCATGCAATGAACATGGAAACTATGAATCCTAGACCAAATAGAAAGACTAAGCTATCTAAATGAGAATTTCAGAGGTAAATTTGAGGGGCCATTTGCTTGAGCACAAGCCAACAATTTATAGAATTCCCATTTACCGAAAGGTGAAAACCAATTTGATCTCTTAAACCATAAACAATGCCAAAACACTATCCCAAGGAACCAGAATCATTAATGCAAGCCAAAGGTGGTGAAAAAAGCTGGTAAACATTGAAATTTTACGTGAGTCGTGTTAAAAGAGCATTCTAGAAAATGCGTGAAGGACCACCGCCCTGAGCAGGGTGGCAGTTATAGGACCGTTGCCCTGTTTGGGCGGCAGTTTCGTAACTGAAGAGAAAAATGCAAAGAAAAGAGGGGAAACAAGAAAAACAAAGCATGTAGGGGTTAAGCAGGGCATGTGGGATTTTAACGCATACTTGGGTAGCTTTTCTAGATCTCAAACACCTTGGGAGGAGACTTGTATCATCATTGGGGCACGTGTTACGTTGTTTCGATGGTGCAGTACCCTATAATTTTGTGTACGTACATATTGTCCCCTCGGAGAAGTGTTTTAGCCATGAAGAGGCATAAAACAGTGGGTCCGAGTATGGTGGTCCCAAAATGGGAAGTTGGAAGTTATACCTGATACGTCTGTGTACCGAAATGACGCCATCCAAAATTCCTACCACTTGCAAAATGAAAAGAGAACTCAAGTGCAGATAGAAAAAATAGATTGAAAAATAAATGAGGACGTACCATTTGTGCAGGGATAAGAACTTACCTCCGTCGGTGCTCCAAACCTGTGAAAAGGGGATTCAAAACAAGTCAGGTTGATATATATGAAAAAGTGGGCCCATTTTCCTATTCATTTACGCATGTTGATTTGGTTGATTTTGAGCTCTGGGACCCACGGTGACGGTTTCTAATGAGATAGTGATCATGCCTCTGCGAGCAGAACATCGACCTATGAGATCACAGGATAGTTTTTCTCAATTTACCGTTTTTACCCCCAAAATTTTAAAATGCTAAAATATTTGTCATGGGGGGGTTATTTTTGAAAATGTTAGTTTTAATAGGTCTACCTAGGGGGAGCAGCTACTGGGTAGGCTTTGGTTTAGTTAAAAATTGTCATTTTTGTGTTTTTAGGCCTTTTTAGGGTACAAAACCCACGTGGGTTTTTGGGACATGACCGCCGCCCTGGGTAGAGTGGTGATTACACGACTGCTGCCTTTAAGGTGGTGGTTGCGAAACCGCCACCCTGCTCAGGGTGGCGGTTCTTCACAAAATTCCAAAAGAACACTTGTTTGAAATTGTTTTTGCATTTTTAGCATTTTTATGTGGTTCCATGATTTTTCAAATGTCATTTGGATACTAACTTGCTCTATTTTGTGTGTTTTTGGGTGTATGCAGGCGAGGGAGGAGTACATTCGATGGAGCCAAGAGAGAGAGTGTGACTGGCTTCCAGTAGTATTAGATTCCCTTTCACATGATGAGGTGGACACTCTTCAGAGGGCTGGTATACTGCGTATATCATGCATCCCACATGTTGCACTGTCCAGTCACATAATTTGTGACTTATTTTCATATTGGGATGCTGATCGGAAAACCTTCTGATTACCAGGGGTATGAGGTGAGTGGACCATCACTTTGGAGGATGTTTACCATATCCTAGGGGTCCTGATCATCAGGAGATCACTTACCCTTGAGACAACATGTTCACAGGCACATATAGCACAGTGGGCCTCTTACATGGGAGATGTAGTTATCACCACTGGATCAAAGAAGGGGGTGAGGGTCTGATCTATTCCTAGCCTACCCATCCCCTTGATTCATCAGACCACTATGGGGATCCTTTCCTCGAGATTGATCGGGGAAAAGGGAGGAGATACTCTATTATATTGCTGGTCCCCCATCATTGCACAAATTGAGGGACATGGCCGGATTTACGCCTGGGCAGCCGACATACTTGGGAGTACCTACCATGATTTGTACAGGGTGGTCTGTTTACACGGATATTCCTTGAGACATCTGGACCCTGGTTATGAGCTGGGTCTATAAGCGTTTCATTCCTTATGGGAGAGGTGTAGAGGTGGCGGATCTTGGAGCCATGAGGGCAGCCAGATGGATAGATATGTCGGTGCTTAGAGCACCGCACCAGCCAATCACCTCCTTGGCTACTGATGACATGGAGGCCACACCTGTATCAGGCCATGGATAGGGTTGTGGGGTGAGGAGACCCTCACTTTGATCTCTTGCTCTACCATAGGGCAACTTGTGGATAGGGTACGGGGAAGGTGGAGACACACTCCTTTTGATCGAGTGCCTCAGTAGTTTGGCCTTCCTTACTGTCGGTATGCTTGCCCTCAGTGGTGCTAGTATATCAGATCAGTTCGAGAGGTCTAGGGGAGGTCCTAGAGGCTGGGGTTGGACCATTGTTACTCCTGGTGTCCCTATTGCAGCTAGGCAGGTGGTACGTGCTCAAGGGAGAGTCAGTGCTCCTCAGGCACCCTTACTTCAGATTGCTGCCGGTCCCGCCCACAACAGCAATGACCACTCCATTGATATAGACTTTGATTCTGATGGAGTTCACAGGGGCAGAGATGGAGGAGGAGACTGAGGCTGAGGCTCAGCAAGTTGGGTGGAGAGGAGGACAACGATCTTGAGTGGCATGATACTCAGGATATATTACAGGTAAAGAGGGCAGATCAGAGCATGGAGAGGGTGACTCTAGTTTCAAAGGAGCCACTCTCGAAGGGCCTTAGTGGGGAGGATGAGGCCGTAGTGCGATACTATGTTACTCCAGCGATGGGAGGAGTACCTCAGTCAGCATTAACATCTATGGCAGGTGCTGACCCTAGAGATCCATCTTGGAGGCCCAGCGATCTGAGTGAGTTATCTTCCTTCTTTTTAATGTTTGATTTGAGTTAGGATTGCTTTAATTTCTATCTCTACCTTTGTTTACATCTATTTTTATCTCTTGATTATTTCTAAGTTATTTTCTCCTTTGTTTGCAGAGACCGCTGATGAGTGGCGAGACCTAATTCACCGGGTATGCACCGATACCCGATGATCCCTATTGAGAAGACCCATGCAGAGCTTTCTGTGGATGCAGGGGAGCCTTCAGTAGCTGGCAGACATACCGATGTATTTCCCTCTGTCTGGCATGTTGTCAGGATGGTATCTACCCTCCGTGTTGAGTAGG